>CAOLHI010004927.1:45000-92178 GCA_948474755.1 Ctenosaura bakeri | reverse complement strand
CTGTGACATGTGGTTCCTGCCCTTGGGGGTTTTGCAATAAATTAATTTTGAAATGTGCTTTTTCACATTTCAAAAAATACACACACTTCTTTTCGCCCAAATACACCATCCAAAGTTGTGTTCTGGCTAGAGGAATTAGCCATCTGATCCTATCAGTGGGCTTAAATTGAAGCAGCACAGATAGTCATTTGGCAGCCAAGGGCTTAGGAAAGTTACTTTTTTGGACTACAGCCCCCCCTTACACACAAGGCAGGCCAGTGGCCATGCCAGTTAGAGGATTCTGGACACTGTAGTCCATAAAAGGAACTTTTGTAAACTCTAAACAGAGCTAATGGTCAAATTAGACGTGATATGTTAAATCAATGAATAGGATCTTCTGTATTATTTTGAAGTGTGAACACAGCAGCCCTGCAGGCATCTGTAGGGATATGATGTTCATCAGGGTTATGGTCCTGGGAACAGAATGAGTTAACTCATTACTGCATAGAATTTCCCCATTTAAAAGCCAGAAATGACTTGAGGAGAGGAAACGAGCAGGCCAAAGATATATTTTCCTGCCTGAAGCCTAAATGAATGCATCTGCTACTGCTAGGACCAGCAGTCTAAAAAGTAGAAATGGGAAGACTATTCAAAAATATCTGAATAATGTGGAAATATAGATCATGCCCCGTCAGGGAGAAGTCTGGACAGACAAGATTCTTCAGAACTCAACATGGGGGTGGGGGAGAAATCACATTTTTCTTTTGGCAAAGAAAATGGCATTTTTCTCTGTGCAGAAAATTACAATTTGGCACAGAAAGTAAGGGACGTTTGTAGTTCTTACAGTTATACTCCTGAGCTCAAAGGGTAGTTCATGATCATTACAGATTTTAAAGTAGCTCTTTGCATTTTTGTTAGCCAAAAGTAATGGCAAAAGCCCTTAGTTATTTGTAGAAAAAGAATATTTGAATGTTACAAGCTGCTAGCTTATGGCATAGAACATCTTCTCCTCCCATACATGTCGTTGTTGCCTTAACACCCACAACACAGCTTGAGGCTCCAGCATGAGCCAGAACTTGTAATATGTCCTATACCTCCTGTGCCAGGGAGACCTCACCCCTGTAACTATAAAAGTAACTAAAAAGTTAGAAATTTCACTGCAAAGAGAATGCTGTTATCGTTCATTAATTTACACTGTAATATATGGAAAATCACAAGTAACTTGTGAAAAATTGCAAGTAACTGGGCTGGAATGTTTTGTGTTTTTTTGCTTTTTGGATCATTAGGTCCTTCCTTGTTCTGTTATTGACTATGTCAGTGGGAAAGGCACTCACCACAGGGTTGTCCAAGGTCTTCTCACACCTGAAACCACTCCTGCATGGGTAGCCGTGAAAGTCCCTCTCCGAGCAAGACAGTAGAAGAATGCTAAGGAAAGACATTTTTAAAAAGCTAAACAAATTTCTACCTGTGTGTGCATCTGCAAGTGGAATCTGCACATGCCTAGGTATTTAGGCTGCTGTATTTATTTACATACACACACATCAAAAAAGGTCCACCAAAGTTGGCTTGCAATTAAAATAGCAAGCAGGAATTAAAATGAAAATAAATATATTTGGGCCTCCACATTTGCCAGGGCTAGGGATGTGGGATCTCCCAAAAGTGGAAAAATCACAAATATCCAAATGTGCGTGTCCATGTGGGAGGTGAAGCATGGTGGGGAGAACAGGCACCCAGGATCCAAACCAGGTTTGGAAAAGGAGAGTGAAGGGAATGTATTGGCATGGTGGCACCATAATTCTTTTCTCTCCTTGTCGATCTCCTTCCTTGGGGGTGTAGGGGGCATCTGGAGAGAGTTTGTGGTGCTCAGAAATGTGGCTGTGAGCTCACTCTGGAGGTAGGGGGCACAACTTCCACACTTGCCCTAGGTCCTGTTTATGCTAGATACACCTCTTCCTGAGAGGGAAGATTCCCCCAGAAGTTGTAGGGGCAGGGGTTGGAGAAACTCACAAATAATCAATTCCATAAAAGTCAAACCCACAAATGTGAAGGGCCAACTGTACAAGAAAATCTAAGAGTAGAGAAATGAAAATTCAGACATTTAAATATCTCTAGAAGACAATTGCATAGGGACAAAAGAGCTAAAGGGCAATACTCATTGGACTCTATCTATGACCAGGAAATCTAGACATGTGTGTTCATAGTCCTCTAAGAGAAAAAGGGGACAAAATAGACCCCATCCCTCAACCAGTGAAAATGAACCTGCTCTGTTGTTGTTGTTTTTACTTTCCTCTGCCCTCTGTATTCCTTTTTCATTTTGTGCCATGCCTAGAGCTAGCATAACAAAGGAGAGAGAAAAATAAGTGGCTGGCATTCAGTTGAGTTACAGATCCATAACTGCTCCATTCAGTAAAACTACCTAAATGTCCCTCAGCTCACCTTAAGAACAAGGCTCCACATCAGGCAAAGAAGATCTATCAATCAGCATACAAGGAGGATGGTATTTCCAACCTATCCCAGTTGCAAGCAAAGCTGCAATAATTAGAAGTAGGGTCCCTATTGCAATTCCTTGTTACAGCTTTGCTCCCTGCTGGGACAGGGCTAGACACATCACCTTCCTTGTGTCCCAATCAGCTGCTGAAGAAACCTCCTTCACCCAATGTGGCTGCTGGCTCTGAGGATGAGCTTGGAAGGTCTTACAAGTTGGCATTAGAAAGGACCTTTCCACACCAGACTGTTATAGCTATTATTCCACAGTCAACATCCTGTGAGATTCTAGGGTTTGTAGTTTACTGAGGTTAAAGAGCTCTCTGGCTGAGAATTCTAAGTGCCCCTCCCTAAACAGGATTCCATAGGATGTTGAAAGTGGAATAATAGCACTATAACAGTCTAGTGCGGAAAGCCCCTTAGTTATGCATGTGTAACTAGTGCTGGATGTAGAATATTGACAAGCATCTCTAGCCCACTTCTTTTCAAATTCTGATGCAAGTTGCCTTGATCTATGAAGGCATGTGGGAGGTATTTTTAGTTCAAAAAACCCAGCAAAAACAAGATGTTAACTACAGTTTTAACTCTGCTTGTTCCTAGCAATGAATGAACTGCCATGGATGGTAAAATCAGTGTGGGTATGTGAATGAGAGAGAGGAGTTTATTATTTCCTGCCCAAGCCATGTAAGAAGTGTTAAAAATGCTTTAAAAAAATAGATGAGATATAAATGTATACATGACAGAATCAATTTTTCTTTTAGCTGAAGGGCATAATATACAGCAGTGTCTCCTGCTGCTGAAAGGAAATTATGCTATGACTTGGGAACATCATTCTCCTGCCTGGAAAAAATGAAGAGTTTCAAAGAGCTCAACAAACAGGACCCTGAAAGCGGAGGGGAGAAAAGGAGAAGGGGGAAAAAAATTGCTTGACTTATACGTGTGTTAGCGTAAGCCAAGACAGATAGACTCAGAGCTGAGCTGAAATTTCTCAGAAGACATTTTTCCTAAGAATGTTTCCGAGGTATATCTTTTTCTCACTTCCCAAGAAAAAAGGGAGGCTATTTGGCACGATCGCCTCCAGATATCCTCCACCATTTGAAGGCTAAGTTTGAGAGAGGGATGGTTACAGTTTTGCCCCTGCAATGCAGCTGAATGAGGGCAGGCTGAAGGTATTTCAGCTACCACCACTGTTATCCTACAGTCATTGATAGTTACTTACAATAGCTGTGCCAACAAAGCAAATCTTCCACCACCTCTCTCTGTCACCCACCTATCTATACCTTCCTCAATTCCATTTCTTGGCTGCCTTTCAAGTCTAAATAAGAGGTGGGGAACTTCTTGGAGTCTTTGGGGCCATTTTTGCCTTCCTCCAGACCTTACAAAGCTCCTTCCCTCTCTAATCCACACCCACAAACCTGACAAAATAGTCCGTTTGTATCCTCAAAGGCATCAGAAGCACTCATCATTTGAATGTTATTCTGCCCATCTCTCTAGCCTAAAAGAAGTCCTATTCTTAGACAGAGGGAAAATTGATGTTTTCTTCTCCCTTTTAAAAAATAGTTGGGAGGCTGGAAGATGGCAATGGAAGAAGAGGAAATACTGCACAAGAGGGCTTGGGAAGCGGTGGGCAGCCCCTACTCTTCAATTTTTTTCTACTATTGATCTACATATATAATAACTCGAAGTACCCTCTCCTTTGCCACTGAACTACTGTGGGGATTCTCTCTTTTTGCATGTCAACTGTGCAGGCAGTAGGCACTGAAGGTTTTCTGCACATTGCAGAGAAGGAATGGGAAAGAATATTCAAAAATATTCCAAAAATTGTTAGAAACGTGTTTCTGAAGTGTTAGAAAACCCTGACAATAGGAATCCAAACTGATAAGAATCTTTGCAGCTTGGGATGTAGTCTGCAGAAAATTCACTTTTTTTCCCCGCACAGAAATCCAATTTTCTATGCCAGAACATTGTATTTTCTGTGCAATACAGTGTGGATTTTGTGCAAAATAAATTTTCAACTGCAGAATCTTTTGCTCAGGACACAGCATTTTCTACACTGAAAATAATGTTTCTCTACTTCCTTGAGGTGCTGTCTTGGCTGGTCTGCAAAATATACTTCACAAAAAACTCTCATCTTTGCCAAAAACAGGCACCTTTTCCCTTTGTGACTCTAAGTTCACATTCACACAGCAAACATCAAAGATTGTTTGATCACAAGGACATAAGCAACCAATCCAATATGACCGTTCTGACTACAACACAACAGTGATTAGATTTCTGATAAAGATGGTGATGATGATGATGTTTCTCTATATCCTGCAGTTCTGCATAAATTAAACAGACATAGCTAAAAGTTCACATCACACTGAAGTTAAAAATGTAGACTATTAATAGAACTAAATCCAGTTAAAGGCATGACTATTAAAAAGGACACAACAGACATTATGAAAGGCCTTTCCCCTAAGTAATCAGCCCCTAAAGGCCTAAAGAAATGAAAAAGGCTTCACTTGCCTATGGAAGTTTATAAGGAAGGTTCCAGGCTAACCTTTCTAGGCAGGGCATTTCAGAGCCTGGGAGTACTTTACTGAAATGCACTAAAAAAAACCAACAACTTTTTTTTTCAAAGCCCTCCTCCCAAAGCCCATTGGAATTCACTCTGAGGATTTTTTTTATGTTGTCTCATTTACCACCTGAAGACAAAAAAAAAAAAAAAGATTGGATCAATGGCAGCTGATGGCTTCCATCTCAATAGGATCATGAAACCGCTCCCAGCTTTAGACTGAACTTTAAAGGAGTTATCCAAAGTGCTGAACCCTATCACCTAAATAGGTCTAGCCCCTTGCATGGCTCCTTCAAAATTCAGACTAGACTGCAGAGTGGACTCATTGCCTTGCTAAGAATGGAAGCCATCAGCTACCATTGGTTACAATTTACATCCTTCCTTTAGGAGTGGTTCAAGTTTATTACTTCAATCTGATATGAACACACTACTTTTTAGTTACAATCGCCAATATCCTAGGTTGACAATTTAGCTACGAATGTATTGCTAAGTAACATCACCTGGCCTATCTTTCTAAGCCCACCTTAGCAGTCAGTTTCTGCACTGAGCAAAGGAAATCTGTTCAACTGGCAATTGGGGTGCAAGAAGGAAGCTGTTTCCAGGCTGCAGCAAGGAATTGTAGTAGAGGTCCTGCTTCTGATTGTCACAGCTTTGCTTACTGGCAGGAAGAGGCCAGAAACATCATTCTACTTGTACCTCAATCACCATATGAACAGACTTCTGTCATTCATTGTGGTGATTTGCTATTACAGTGGATCAGGGAGGCATTTACAGTGATTGCAATAGTGCCACGATCATGACTATGGGTCTTTCCACACTACACTATTATAGAGCTGTTATTCCACTTCCAACATTTTGTGGAATTCTGGGGTTTATTGAGGCCAAAGAGATCTCTGGCTAAGAATTCTAAATTCCTCTCCCTAAACTGCAAACCCCAGGATTCCATAGGACGTTGAAAGTGGAATAATGGCATTTTATAACAGTGTAATGCAGAAAGGCCCTATGTAGGAATACAGACCAGTTATGAATCCATAACTGCAATACAAAATGCCTGCCTTTATTATTAATTTTTGCAAAAATATATCTCAGAAATAGAAAACTGGGCCCCAAATCTCCCCCCAATAAACTGCAAAACATTTTAGAAATAACAAGTAAATGCTACTCATTGCATTTTAAAAGGAGAGATTTAACTGGTCATTACATTATTTTGCAAAAGGAGCATCATTATGCCCTTGTTATCTCAAAAAGTGTGTGTTATGGGTAACATTACTTGTACTGCATTAATTCTGAACCCTAGAGTATAGTTTATCATACAACGTACTAGCTGAGTTCCAAGTATCCTTCCAGATTTATCACACTCACGTTTATGCAGTTCAGGCTGTAAGACTAGATTGTATAGCACTACCCCTTGTCTTTCTACAAAAGACTAAAGACATCATGAAAAAAGATCTTAACATTTCTAGAAAGCTTAGACGCACAGGGAACTTTGTAGCTGAGGTTTATCTGCAGCTAGCAGGTATAATAACAGTCTCATTCAGTGCTGCAGTTCCTTTAGCTTTTTCAGAGACAATGCAGGAGAAATAAAATTTAATGAATCTCCAAAGCAGCACTTCCTTGACTTATTACATTAGCAGGACCTCTCATCTGATTGGGACTTTTGAGAGAAATGCAGAATTCATTAAAGCAATTTACTTTATAATGGGAGATGGCTAAGATAGATGCCTACTAATGAGATGAAGAGCATTAATTAAATAAATTGTAGAGTGGAAGTGAACTGTTTTGCTCAAAACCTGGCAAATAATCCTCTCCAAGTACACCGCAAAACTTCAGTAATTCTCATCTAGTCAATGTTCAGGTTTTTCCATCACAAGAGTTCATCAAGTGATGCAGTTGTTAACTGTGGTTCAAGCAGCAGCTTAGCTTATCATAGCTACTCTCAAATTTTCTAGGACAGTCCTGTCCAACCTCTCCAGATGCTTTAGGCTATGCCTTCCATCATCCCATACTATGGACCATATTTTGGGGGATGATGGGAGTTAAAGTCCAAAATGTCTGAAGGGATCTGCATGGGCAAGGCCATACTAGAAGCTCTGTGGTTCCTTTGCAGGTGTCAACCTCTTCATAGGTGAAGACACGAAGATGTATATGTAGAGACACTGGAAGTTCCACAGAAAGATTATTGATGTTAGTGTTACATACTCTGAAGAGTTTCTTTTGCTGTATTTTGACTTGTTAAAAGCAAATGAAGGTTATGATTTCTAAGGCCCTATAAGCCTTAGATCCAGACTACCTGAAAGGCCATATCCATATCTGATGGACTATGATCCTACCTGGTCCTTAGAGACGTAATTCTTCATTTAGTTTCTTCTCAAAGGTAGCAGTGAATAATTTCAGTGATTTTCTTCCCACTGTGAGGAAGTTTTTGAAAACCATGCTGTTTTCAAAGGCCATTCGCAATTCAGGACTTATTCTGCACAAAATTCACACCCGCTGGTTTTACCCAGAAAACAACATTTTCTACGCAGGAAACACCATTTTCTGCATGGAAAATAATATGTCAGAACAGAAATATTAATTCATGAGCAGAAGACAGTTTGTTTTCTATCCAGAAAATGGTCTTTTCTATGCAAATCTACCTACCATGTGTGTGATGCTGAATAAATCTCCAATTATAGCATTTTCTGGCATTTCTGCATTTGAAATATTTTTTTTCCACACAGAAAATGTTGTTTCCTGAGCAGAAATTTCAGAAAGCAAAAAGCAGAAAGCAAAACAGTCATGCCTGAATTTTGTGCATGTTTTTTGACCATTTTTCAAATATTTTTGAATAGTCTTTCCACCATTACTGAACTATTTGCTTTGGAGGACAGGCTTTTTTCCCCAGTCCCTGCCACATTTACAGGTATGGTTGATGTGGACTCAAGACATGGCCTTTGTGGCAGCTGCCCCAAGTGTCTAGAACACATTTCCCGTGGAGAATATAATGACCCTTTCTTGCTGTCCTTTCACTGGCAGGCAAAAAGACTTTTTCCCCCAACAGGCTTTGAGAACTGAAGGTTTTTAAGGAAATAGCTTTTAAGAAGGTGCTGTATTGTTTTAAATTACACTGCATTTTAACTACTATTTCTCTCCCCCCATGTATGTTTTAAATTGTTTTATTGATGCTAGTAGTTCAATTCTTGTTTAATGTTGGCTTTTTGTATGTGTTTACATTGTACTTATTTAAATTTATACCTGAGTCTTTGGACATTTCCACACTACGCTGTTATAGTGCTATTATTCCACTTTGAACATCCGATGAAATCCTGGGGTCTGCAGTTTAGGGAGGGGCATTGGGAGGGCCTCAGTAAACTACAAACCTCAGGATTCCATAAGATATTGAAAGTGGAATAGTAGCACTATAACAGTGTAGTGTGGAAATAAAATTCGTTTTGTGAAAAAGGCAGGCTACAGGTTGTCATCCTCATCCATCCTCCTCCTCACCATCATCATGGAGGGCTCCCAAAGAAATAAAAACAACTTTATGTTAGTTCTGTTCCTAATGGTCTGTATATAGCAGGGGGTCAATTCCTTCTCATCCTGTACCACTCAAAAATGAAAACCAAAAATCATTTCCTGCTGCAACATTTGGTTTCTCATCAGGTCTTGGGGGCAGGGTAGGAAGGGTTTTAAATTACAGGATGTGTATAATGGTAAGTGACCACTCAAGAGTTGAGTTTGCTGGGATTCTTTTTTTTTGGGGGGGGGGCAAAAAAAAGCTAGATTTTTTGCATTTTGTTTCTTTCTTTTTTAAAAAATCTTTTTAAGGGGGACTTGAGGATGGCTGGGGTTTGCAAAAAGTCCCTATCCCAAGGCTGCACTTTCCCAACCACTGCTATAAATGAAAGAACTGAAGGAGAAGATCAGACAATGTTCTAAAGGCTTATTTGGAAGCTTGTCACCAGCTTCTCAATGGCTGGCAACCCTCCCTGAAAGACAGCTATCATTCTTCTCCTGTGGTAGCTATGGAGATGGGAAGAGTTGGCTGCACTCTCAGCTGCACTTGCAGTTCATGCAGAACAAAAAAGATGCTCAAAAGATCTGGCCAGCCCCTCATAGGAACTGGTTGTCCACTCCCTTGAAAAACCTTCCCAAATCAATGCACCTCACCTATGTCAACCAATCATCCCATGCTGCTGCTCTGTGCCTTCAAGTTATTTCTGACTTATCATGACCCTAAGGCAAACTTATCTTTTAAAAAAAATTGTTCAGAGGAGTTTTGCCATCCCCTTCGTCTGTGACTGAAAGGGTGCGAGTTGCCCAAGGTCACCCAGTGGGTTTCTATGGCCATGCTGAACCCTGGTCTTCAGGTGTCCTAGTTCAGCATTCAAACCTCTACATCACACTGGCTCTGGAAATCATCCCATACTCATTGGGGTTTGGAAGACACCTTGTTAGGAAGGCTACCCTACAATTTAACATTTATTTACTATGTTTCTAGACTACCTTCACTTTAAGGATCTCAGGACTATGTGTATGACTCTCCTCCTTCCTCCTTTGATTCACAAAAGAGAAATATTCACCGAAGGTCACTCAGTGGGTTTTACGGCTTCATGGGCACATGAACGTGGATTTCCCAAATCTCAGTCCAACACACTGGCTCCTGTAAAACTATCTCCTCCTTTTGAGTGCCAAAGACATCCTATAGGGAGTTCTGGATGTACAGAGGATCTCTGTGACCAAACATGATATTATTTCTCTTATCTTGGCAACAGCTAGAACTCAGATTGTAAGAAACCACCCTTGTTTTCTGAGTGATATAATAAAGTTTAGGAAGTCCTAAGTATACTTTGGAGATGATGTCTAAGCTGAAAGTGACAGCCAGCCCTAACTACAATGACAGATTCTTCAAAAGGGTTTTCACTATCTCCTTGAGAGCAATGAAATACCAACATCTGAAAAGATTTCTATCAACTATCCAGTGCTATTTAGATTTCTTTTACTTTTTTAGCATCAGATGAAAAACAATTGCTATTTCATTTAATGCTTGACTATGAATCCAGCTTGTTATTATTTACATATATTTTCTTACATTTTTTCTATGTGCTCAGTAGAGATGTAATTCTTCCCTGATTTCATTCTCAAAGGGAGCAATGAGTAATCATAGCCATTTTTATCCTGTTGTGAGAAAGTTTTTGAAAACTACAGTTTTCAAAGACTATTCACAGTTCAGTGCTTATGGTGCACAAAATTCACACACAATGTTTTCTTACAGAAAGCAGCAGTTTCTACATAAGCAATACAATTTTCAGCATAGAAAATAACATTTTGCATAGGATTATTATTTTCTATGCAGAAAAATGCTGTTTTCTGTGCATAAATGTCACATGTGAATTTTGGGCAGTCCTGAATTGCAAAGATTGTCCTTATAGTCCAGTACTTTCCATATCAGGATTTCCTGACAGTCAAGAAATACGTTTTTGACCATTAATACTCAACTGGTTGGTTTTTCCCCCCATTCCTAGGATTGTATTATTGAACTCGCATCTCCCTTCTGTTCATTATGGTGCACTGTGCTCTTCTGTACAATTATTATTTTATGGAGAGTGTATCAAGAAAAGAATATGCCCCCAAGATTTTACCTAATAAACAAGGGCTTCTCACCAAACCAGCCTGTCCTGGAGTGGGTTTCCTGAAGGTGAAAAGTTTATAAACCACTACACCATGGATTAGGATGACACACTGAAGTTTGCCAGGAGGTATGCATTTTATAGTGCATAAAATCTCATGATTAAATAGAGGACTCAAAGGTTGCATGCCTAGCAGGCCTTTTTGCCAGTACTTGATTCCATGAGTGGAAGGCTATTTTCCTGTTTTGAACGAAACTCTATTATCATTAATGAGCATTGCAAGTGCAATGGCAGGGGATATAAACAAAGTGCAGCGCAGACACTTTGCAAATTTCCAGCCTGCCATTCTGCCTTGCAACTGCTGTCTTTTCTTGCAAGGAGTACCAAAATAAAAATAGCAACACAAATTATCCCATGTATGGAGAAGCCTTAGATGACAGAGAAAAGGAGTGGAGGGAGGTGCTGCTATTGGGCCCATATGCAAATAATTACAGTACTTTGCTATTTACAAGAGGTAGTGATTGGACTCATACAGACAGTCCCCATGCAATACAAAAGCTTGAAGTTGGGTTAGCAACTTCCAGTGGGCAGCCATAAAATAATGAATCATGCTCTGATAAGATTCCACAATTGCTCTGATGTAAGGCCCAAGCCAATTTTTCCCCTCCCAGTGTGCAGCTTTGTTGCTTTAAGCAATATTTCCATATTGCTTCTCCAATTTTCTTGGAGAGTTCATCAGCAAAAGTCTATCATATAGGCCACAAAAGGGAAACAACTGTTATTTTCTTCCTCTTTAAATA
This sequence comes from Ctenosaura bakeri, assembly GCA_948474755.1. Lineage (NCBI taxonomy): Eukaryota > Metazoa > Chordata > Lepidosauria > Squamata > Iguanidae > Ctenosaura > Ctenosaura bakeri. The sequence continues at coordinate 80,749 of CAOLHI010004927.1, read as the reverse complement.
TAAAAGAGTGTGAAGAAAGAGGGAAAAGGAAGAAGGGAAAAGAAAAAGAGGATTGTCAGGAAGATTTTTCTCCACTCAAAGTCAAGCCCACAGGAAGGAAACACACAACAAAAAACACATGCACTATTTTAAAAAAATAAACACCAAAAAGGCAGCTTCACGCTATGACACTGCTTCATTAGAGGCTCAGCAAAGTAAAAGCTGAGGATCCATTTTCCTTTCCCTTGCTTTATTGATGATATCACAGCTGCATTAATGGAATCTTTACACTCTACTGGTACACTATGAATTTATCTACAATGCATTCAGTTATTCAGTAGGCTGCAGATATCTTGCTTCTGTGCATAGAGGAGAGACAGCAATGCCTGTTTGAACAAAAAAAAAAACCACATCCCTTCACTCACTGTTATCCATAAAGAAGACCCAAAATAAGTTTGAGACATCATCAGACAATCAATATCATTCTCTTACTCTCTCTCACTCACACACACACATGGGAAAGAGACAGAATTCTATTCGAAGGGTTCCACCATACTGTAACATTACCCCAAAATGATACAGAACTTGAAGTGTTATGTGTATTCAGGGGGCTTAGGCTATATACATAGTGGCTACCTCTGTGCCTTCCATGAAACTTCCATGGTAGAATATATAGATGGTATTCAACCTGGGACACAGTTGGAGTGAGAGTGGCCAGGAAGTAGAAATAGACACCACATATGGTAGGTCATACAAGTCTCTGCATGGCACTTCCAGCATATTCTCTAATTCCAGTGTTATATATATTTTTAGAAGTTTTTCTGGAGTCATGTTCCATCTGTGCAGCCTTTTTGGAAATGAAAATGACAGATCTTTTAACCCAAAGACTCAAATGCTCGACAGATGATAAAGTCAACAATGAGTTGGAACCCTTAGATATTTTTCTTCAAAAACAATTGAAATAGGGCCAGCTGACATAGAAAGTTTCTTTATGAAAATTTTGATGAGAAAAAACCAGATCAGAATAAGACATGGGGTAACACATCACACTTTATAGAATGTATGGAAAAGCAAAAATTATACAAGGGTATAAAACTTTGTGTAATATAAATATTTTTTTTCTATGTTAAATATCAAGAACAGAGAATTATACAAAATTTTTGAAGTTCGGTTGGAAACAGAAACGTAAAATCTGCTGTATCTGAGGAGGGAGACAGAGGAAGGATAAGAAGATATTCAGAACTGTTTATTTATAGTTATAAATAATACTGCTGTTTTATAATTGATATATTTTATTTTTGATGTGTATACATAGAAAATATAAAATAATAAAAAGAAATAGTAGTTCAACCACAAAGGGGAGTGTGGCCTTCTTTCAAGTTGTTTCCAACTTATGGCAACCCTAAGGCAAACCTATGACACCACTTTCTGGGGCTAAGAGTGTCACCCAGTGGGTCTCTATGGCTGAGTGGCGAATCGAATCCTGGTGTCCAGGATCAAAGCCCAATGCTCAGACCACTACACCATGCTGGCTCTCTTCTTTTATCTATACTGCACCTAAAACACAGATTTATTTTTGCTTTATTAAATGTAAATTCTACCTTTCTCCACACACATTGGGCAAGAACAAGAGTGTCTCACAGATGCCCATGTGGCTAAAGAAAGCAACATTCCTTCAAGTGAACTAAGCTTTGCAAGGGCATCAATTTGGGGGCAAAAGAAAAGGTTAGCAACCACATTCCACTGGCATGGTTTTAATCGAAGAATAGGAACTAGAGGTCTTGAATGTAACAAGCATGACAAATTAGGTTCCATTGGGACCATATTTAAAAATATAGCTCCCAGAGACACAGAGTTTATTACCATTCAGTATGATATCAGGGGTAGACAAATCTGTCCATTTTTGGCCATGTCACTTCTGTGTGCTTTTTATCCTTAATTCTAATCTGTTCCATTTCCACATGAAGCTGATTTTTTTTAAAAAAAAAAAATCCTCTTCAAATAAATATTTAAATTCATTATAAAATGGTACCTTACTGGACTAAATTCATTGGGTAGAAATAGGGGAAATTGTACTACAGTGGTTCTGCCCCTGTCTGCTGGGTTGGTTCCATATAAAAGTACTGTGAAATTCCTGTTCAGCCCCATGCCTATTAAGCTGTGGGGACCCCAAGTTTCCGTCTAGTCTCCTATGTCTATATAAAGCCACTGGGTGAGGTCATAAGGAGGGGCTAGTATGAGATATCATCAGTATGCTGATGATACACAGATCTACTTTTCGTTGTTGTTGCAGTCAACTGGGGCTTTGCAGGAGCTGGACCAATGCCTGGATGCTGTAATGGGCTGGGTTAGGACAGTAAACTAAGAGTGAGTCTTGATGAGACATGTTTTATGATTCTCACATCCAGGAATTGTGTGAGCCACCTGCCCTGGAAGGAGTTGCACTTGCTTTGAAGGAAGAAGTGGGTAACCTGGGAGTATTCCTAGATTCATCTCTGTCACTAAAGGCCCAAATGGATTCCCCTTGTTATCCCCAAAAATGGGTGACTCAAGGGTCCACCTGTGGTGCCAATACCTCTGTGGAAAGTTGGGGAATTATTAGCTCAGAGGGAGGCCTGTGAGAAGAGAGGACAACCTAGAAGGATCTTTTATATTTATATATACTGCTACTAATGCAGGGACATCAGTTGGAGATTTAAAAATAACGTTTTATTTTATTTGGGGAATTAACAATCACACACACAAGATTCAAGTAGTCTCACTCACACAAGGCCAACTGAAGGAAAGGAGGGAAAAAGTGGATAGTGAGAAGTTAGGGAGAAGGGGGTGATATTAACCAATCCTGCAGAGAAGAGACAAAGCAATGTGGTTCAGACTAAGGGTTTGAGGGTAGTACCAGAATGTGAATCAGGGCAGCAGAGTGATGGTCTATTACATCTACTACAAGTTGCCTGGCTCAGAGCCAGGGTTTAAATACTCTTTTTCTGCCCTGGGGGGTGAGATGTTAATGGCTCTCCGGCAGAAAAAACAATGGTGTCCGGGACAACTAATGGTCTTAGCATTAGATGACAAAGAGCTGATGGGAATCATGATAGCTCCTTAATTGCTGGGTGATGAGGAAACAAAGACAAATTTCAGTGGGAAGTAGGAACAAGTTGATGACAATCTATACAGTTTTGGATGCTATTGTTTCTGAAGGTTGCGTCGTTGAGGGGACATTAACACCGGAGTTTCCTTGACCATGACCTGGCCATGACCTGAAGCCCTATCTGACCTACTTTTCGCACATGTTCAGCTAGTCCTGTTGGTCAGCATGGCTGTTCATCCATAGGAGGGTATGATTTATATTTTGTGCCAATTAAAAAATGTCAATTATATTATATCATGGAGTGGGGATGTACAGCATTATAACACACTTGGTACCAACTCTGACTAGTGCATCAGACACTATCATGCGCTGCTTCCAGAACATGGACTCTGACTCAAAGTCTGAAACAGGGGACATACCAGAGGCTGAAACAGGGGGCATGTCAGGATCTGCTGTACAGGAAGAGGTTACAATGCCACAAACAGAACAGAGGGCAGTGCCAGCTGCAGCAGAGAGCCCTGCCCTTCAGACACAGAAGATAACTTACTGGTATCCACTGTTGTAGAGCACAGACAACAAAGAGAAAACCCACATCAATCCCAGAAAATTTATAACCAGCAACAATTAATCAGGCAACAGCTGTGTTAGGCTGCTGACCTGTTTGCTCGATGTCTTGCTGAACTCTGTGTCTGTCTCTGGATTATCCTAACTGACTTTGGATTTGCTTGCCCTTGAATTCTGTTGGACTTTATTTTTGACCTTGTGCTTACTGAATAAAAGTAAGTAACAATCTGGGAGCTATTCAGTTTGTTTTGTTTGAATTATCAGTTGTGCTGCTGGGACTGAGATAGGACAGATATGGGCTTTCCAGGACCAGGATAACTTAGCCATAGTAGTCCATGCACTAGAAATGTCCTGATTATACTATGTAATTCTCTGTATATGGGGCTGCCCTTGAAAATGACACAGAATATAGCACTAATATAAAATGCAGCAGTAAGATAGTTGACCTGAGTATCATGTAGGGGGGCAGATGGATGGATAGTAATGAGTGGATGGGTGGTCATAAAGTGACAATTGGTGATAATTTGTTTCTGGTCTGAATTCAAGGTGCTGGTGATGACATTGCAAGCGCTAAACAGCTTGAAACCACAGGAGTTGAAAGCAAACCTTTCTGGTTTGAGATCTTGTAATAAAACTCTGTACAAATGATATCTGTCACTGGCAAAAGACTCCCGCTCCTTGAGATCAATGAAGGGCCATCTGCTGGCTGGCTGGCCTGCCTGCCTTCCTATTTTAACCGTAAAAAGCTTATAATATTTCTTCAAGCCTTTGCAGACCCTCTATGAGGATATTGTGGCCCTCCCAAGGGGTTCACAGACCCCAGGTTAAGAAGCACTGCTGTATATTTCTGAACACACCTGCTTAAGAACATGTTATAATAGCCCCAAATAGGCAATACAACAGGAGCTCCCATGAAATTTGGCTCCATTTTTGCAAACCTATTCCAAGGGAAACTCTTAGAATTCTACTAGGCATTCCAAGTGGTTCTTTGGGACAGATCATTGCAACATTTTTGTTTCAGTAGATGTAACAATCCAGCCACCCAAGGAAGTGAGGCTGGCAGCCAGCTGTATTCCTTTGTCACTGTGCAGGGATGAATATCTTCGTAATTTCATTTTTGCATAATTGAATAACTTTGCTATTTTGCTCCTTGCTGCTAGAAAATCCTCAAAAACTGTGCACTTTTTTAAGACTGTTCACAGCACTGGACATAGGCTGTGCAAAGAGGAGGAAGAGGAAAAGGAAAAAGAAATGGAGGAGGAAGAGGAATTTTCTGCATGGAAGACATCATTTTCTGCACAGAAAACTACAATTTTGCAAATAAAGTCTTGTTTTCTATGCAGGAAACTTTATTTCCTTTGCAGAAATGCTATTTTCTACACAGAAAATGCTGTTTCTGCTTAGACAATGGCATTTTCTGTTTTTTAAAAAAGCATTTTTTTTTGCAGGATAAGTCCTGAGTTATGAAGGTTCACATGTTTGTAGCATTCTTCACATGGGATTTTCCAGCACTCCAGAAGACTATTTTGTGAACATTTTTCAGAATATTTTCAAATATGCTTTCCATTTCTGATGCTGTGCATTGTAAATTAGAAACAAACAGCAAACAAGCTGTTCAAGTAGCCAAAGAAAGTACCAGTAGTCAAGGAAAAGAAACCCACCCCTCAAGACACCTCATAAAATTAATGTATGACAAGCAAGTTCCAGACAGCTGTGGCCAATTTTCCATCCTTAGGACCCATAGCAGCCCTCTCCTTCTTGAAACATCCCAAAGAAAAATCAAAAACAGAAGTAACCAGACATGCACTTCCAGTTTCATTTTTGGATGGGTTGGGAGCAAATTAAAGCATGAAATTAATCAAATTTGTCACTTCTAGGAGACATCTATGGGCTGGGCTGGATTCTTTTGTCCAGCAAAAATGCAGGAGACAGCTCTGGAGAGAACTAGGTCCCAGAAACATGGCCTTGGAATTACAGGCAACAAACAACTTCCATGGACCAGCTTTTGCCTTTTAAGGCAAGAGTCAACACTCCACCCTACCCTCCTCTCAAAACACATAGCAACCTAGGGCTGCCAGAGTGAAAACTGTATCTTTAATCGTTGTGTAGAAAAGGGAATCTCTGCAGCTATTGTTTGGTACCAGGCTGTGTGACAAGCAACACCTGATGAAATTCCTTCTTCTATAAAACCATTAAAGGTATAAGAGCCCTCTCCAATTTTGCAATTAGCAGCCTTAAGTCATCCCTCAGAAAATGGTGATGACCCAGGCATTCATTTAATTACTTGAAAAGGTAACTTGTTACATATAATGTTGCTACTCGTAACCTGCTCCTTCAAAGCTCTGGTTAAGCATACAGAAGCTCAAGCCTACAGAAAAAGCATCAGTATGGCTTTCTTCAAAGCTAATTCCTATTTAAGTTGTTATTGTTAGGTGCCTTCCAAATTATGGCAATCTTATGATAGGGTTTTTTTGGCAAATTATATTCAAAGGAGTTGTACCATTGACTTCCTAATAGGCTGAGAGAATAGGACATGCCCAAGATCACCCAACAGGTTTTTGGAGCTGAAAGGGGATTCAGATTAGGAGTCCAAATTACTATTTTGCTAACCATTGGTGGCTACTCTCTGACTTCTGCCTGTCAACCAATTACAGATACAGTTGGGTGGATCTGTAATTGGTTGACAGACAGAATTCAATGAGTACTTGTCAATGGTTGCTCTTGATCTTGGAGAAAAGTGATGAGTAGAATATCAGGTTCTGTCCTGGCTGCTATTTAACATCTTTATGAATTACTTACATAAAGGAATAGAAAGCACTCTTATCAAATTTTCAAATGATACGAAAGTGCTGGGAGAGAGGGTAGCTAATACCACAGAGTACAAGGAACAGAATTCAAAATGACCTTGCAAGATAGAAGAGCATAGCCAGAACAAACATCATGAATTTAACAGTGATAAATTTAAGGTACTGATACAGGATGGGTGACACCTGGCTTGATTGCAGTACATGTGAAAAAGATCTAAGGATGTTAGTAGCTGTGTGTTTTGAGTTGTTTCTGACTTATGGGGAACCTAAGATGAACCTATCACAGAGTTTTCTTAGCAAGATCAGTTCAGAAGACATTTTCTTTCTCTTCCTCTGCAGGTGAGAGAGTGTGACTTGGCCATGGTCACCCTTGGGAAAGTCACACTCCAGTGGGTTTCCATGGTTGAGCAGGGACTTGAACCCTGGTCTCCAGAGTGATAATCCAATGCTCAAGCCTTTAACCACATTGAATGTGAGTCAACAGCATGGTGCAGTAGCCATATAAAAGTCAATGAAATTTTGTATATTGTCGAGATCAAGGGAAGTAATAATCCCACTCTACTTTGCTTTGGTCAGCTCTCACCTGGAATGTTGTGTCCAGTTCTGGGCACCACAGTTAAAGAGGTATATCAACAAGCCTGAACATGTCCAGAGAAGAGCAATCAAGATGATCAAAGATCTGGAAACCTAGTCTTGTGAGGAACAATTTAGAAGCTTGGTAGGTTTAGCTTGGAGAAGAGAAGAGAAGACATGACAGCTATCTTTAAGTATCTGAAGGGATGTCATGTAGAAGATGGAGCCAGTTTGTTTTCTACTGCTGCAGAGACTAGAACAGGAACCAATAGATTCAGATTGCAAGAAAAGAGATTCCAGCTAAAGAACTTTTTACTGTGACAGCTGACCAACAATGGAATAGACCACCTCAGAGCTTGGTGGACTGTCTGCTTTTGAATGTCTGTAAGCAGAGGTTGGACAGGCATCTTTCAGGGGCAATCTACTTGTGTACTGCTGCATGACATGGGATTCAACTAGATGGCCATTTTGGTACTTTCCAACTATGATTCTATGATTTTAATCTTTTATCAGCTGTGCTAATAGGCTTCAGGAAGGGAATGCATCTGTAGCACTACCCATCTCATCAGAGAAGATATAGTAAGATCCATCCGGTTCTGAAATGGATGCAGAATAAACTCAGCTATTTTCAAAGTTTTGGTGGAAGTAGCTGAGTAGAGTCCTTTTCCAAGCTGATCAGAGCCTGAGAGTTCACATCATCACTAGCAGGGTTGCAGAATGTTGATATTTCAGTGACAAATGGGCAAACATTTAGGTGCTTGTCTTGGATTAACTTGGAAATTGCCCCAAATCTACACAAAATCCAAAAAAACTCAGGTCATTTTCTGTAAGTCAGTCCAAAACCAAGGCCCAGGCAATGTTTAATTCCTATTGAGGATTTCTTCAGAGACCTGTTTTGCTATCTCCTAGACAGCAAAAGCAGGCCTGTGTTGTAATACAGGCCTTGTTGGAAAACCTTGTTCTTCCAACTTGTGCTAGCATTTTTCTGAAACAAGAATTTGAGGAGATTTCAGAGAGAAAACCCAGGCCATATACTGGAGGTTCTCTTGAGCTTCACCTGTCAAGACAGTTCATTATTTGTTCCTGTTTAAAATTGCTATGAACACACCCAGACTTATTTTTTTTAAGTATTGTTGACAGTGGTTGTAGCACCCCTGCCACCAAATGTGCTACAGTCACGCAGAATGAAACAGTATGAAACAAACTTAGGGGAAGAAAACTAACTCCCTTCTGCTCTTCATCTTGCTCAGGAAAAACAAAGAAGCCATGACCCTTTGGATGCATCAAGACATCTGAGCCTTTTAACTTTGTGAAAATCTGTTTAGATAGCTCACTCAGAGGGCAGATTTATGTCCAGAAAATTTGGAGTTGCTTACAAAAAGGATGAGAGTAATTTATTTTCCTGTTACTGGTCTGCCACATGAATGAGATAAGATCAGCTAAAATATTCAAGAGAAGCCAGCCATTTCTCACAATTTCTTTCTCTGCCTCCCCCTTCTTTTCCTCCTTCCCCTCTTTGAGACCAGTTACCTATTTAACTCCATCCTGTCAATTAAGCTGGAGGAAGGGGAAAGAGGGGGAAGGGAAGGCAAAGAACTAATTAGACAACTGTGTAATTTTAATTAGCTGTTTTGATAATTAAACTAATTAGTTCCCCTGTGTTTCCACAATATGTGGTGGACTGGTTTTGATACCGCGGCTTCAGAGTTCCATTCCATTAGTTAATTAGTCACTTTTGCATTAGAAAGCTTTATTAATGGCCTTAATTTGCAGTTGAAATGAGAAATCTGCTGTCAATAATTTGGATAATTGCCTACTGTTTGATTATAAAGTACAAAAGTAGCAGCACACCATTACATATGCAAATCCCAAGGGTTATTTCCTGGATGCTTAGCTTTCTTGATCTACATTTCATCCTCTCCCAGTTTCTGGGTGTTTTTTTTCTTGACCCTGTTGAGGGGGGAGAGAAGATCGAGCTTATTAAAGAAACGAAGGCCTTCTCCCCCCCATGTCCTGTACGCTGTGTCTGCTTGTGCCTGCAATTGTTCAAGTTATTGCTTGCTTTGTACCTAATTAGTGTCCTTGGATTTAAATGAACAGCTCTGTATACACCTCTAGCTCCTGCAGCCATGTTTGTGCATTGAATAATTGATTCTACTCTGCTAATCAGATAGGGACATAATGAGCCAGTTTAATTAAATGGGGATCTAACCTGGTGAACACTGGGAAAATATTTGCTCATTTACTTAGTAAAAGGCCACAGTTGCTTTTTCACTGGATGGAAAAGGAAGGTGACGGAAAGTAAAGCAGACTCTGAGACAAGGGGGGGGGAACACGAAAGCAGAAACAATTCGTCGCTTGTCTACCCCAAGCAAATCAGGGTACTTGAATCGCAAAAGTTTTTCTCATACATGCCACTAAAAAAAAAAAAAAAAGGCTTAATCAAAGGGCCAGAAGACGGTGAAACTGCTGACGGGTTTTCCCTGCCTCTCCCAAAGGTGTCAGCATCACTTTTCTGCTATGCTCTAAGAGACAGGTTGCTTGGTCTTTCCGCCCTTGGTGATTTACAGAAAGAATTTTTCAACCCAGTTGGCTGCCATTTGGTTCCCTTGTTAACTCCATAAGGTAAGACTCCATAAGTGGTAGCTTGTGTCCGTTGCAGGCGATAGTGTTGTGGAAGGTGGGAGGAAGGGAGGGGGAACTTGCCTTTGAGCACTTAAGCACCTTTGTCTCTGGATCAAAGTCTTGCGATTCAGACATTGTTTATCTGAACTGTCAGGAAATAGTAGAAGAGAAGGGTGGACTTAATCATTTCTGAGATAATCAGATGATGGGATCAAATGGAAGTGTTATTTACTGGAGACTAGCTCTACCTATGGATGCCTGAGAATGGTGGGACTGGGGACAACAGGGGCTGTAGAATGGTTTCCTGTGTTCCGTATGCAACTGTCTCATTGGATCCTCTGCATGATGTATATGGTCACATCCTGCGTAACTGAATCAATGACAGTCCCATCGGGCAGGATTACATGTACGAAGAGTGCAGGACTGGCCACTGAAAACAGCACCCTCGTGTTGAGTTCTGCCCTCTGCCAACATATCAGTGGACTTTTCTCTTGCCCTGACTTTGTTACAATGTCTGGTCTTTTATCCCCAAGAGAGGCAGTAGAAGAGGATTTGGGAAAACGCACCATTGTAACAATGTCAGGGTGGGAAATATACTGAACAAGAAATTAGAGACTGAGAACTCAACTTACTGCTCCTCTTTCATTAGAACCTGTGTTCCTTGTTATATGTAGTTCCTCCCAAATTTCACAACAGAAAGTTTAGTAAAGGAAGATTACACAAATCTGAGATAAATAGAGATCTTAGAATGATGTGAATTCTGATATGATCCAGGCAAACCCATATATCCTTTGATCTGCTGTGCAGAGAATTTGAAGAGGGGTTGGAACTTGGTAGTAATTCACATACGTTGCATGGAAGAGGTTGGAGAATCAGGTCCCAGATCTTCAAGTAGTCCTGAAAAAGACACTTGGCTAAAACTCCAGAGAACTCCTGCCAGTTAGGACAGAGAAAATATTGAGTTTAATGGGCCAGTGGTTCGGTATAAGGTAGATTTCTAGAAGTTCAACAGGATTACTTGAGTGATTCCAAGGACATTGGATGACTGCCCCAAGTGGGTGCTCCCAAAACTGAGAGGACAAGAAGTCCAGCATGTTGTGGACTTTTTTTATATAAGGTTTACTCATTTACAAACTGGGCACAAGGCCAAAAGACATCAAAGAGGAGAAGCACATCTAGTCCTCCAGACTAGCTGGTGGAGAATTTCATCCTGCAATTTCCAAATATCCTAGGAAATTGGCTGATGGATGATACTGAGGGAGATGATATCTGTTTCCAGTTTACAACTGACGAGAGCAATAATAATGCTGCCATTTTAAATGTAGGTGGAGGAAAAGCAAAGCTTCAGAATGGGAAGATGATTGCAGTCTTTAACTGCCAAGATGGAAAAAGAAATACCCGCATTTTCAAATGACAGCTTAAGTGAAACACAGGGTCTTGAGCACATAATCTGGAGTGCGGGGTGATGGTACAGAAAAGCAAGTTGCAATTAAATGTCTGTGCATATCCATTGTGTGTGTGTGTATTCAAATTGCCCATCAGACAAACTTTACCTGTAGGGCTGAGCCACTGAATCAACATGGTCCCCATCTGCTGGGGTGTTCTAGGATGAAATAGCATATTGACCCTGAATCCATACTGAATGTAAAAAGCAATTGTTATTCCGCCACTGTAACACCTTGTTGCCAATGGCGATGTAATTAAAGCAGTGAGGACTCATTTTCCATTCTTATCTCTTAAGCTCGTCTGAATCAGAAATTGTCTGTGGTAACTGAGAAAAAAATGTACTACCAGGCTGTATGTTTATTTATGATTTTGGGAGCATCCGTGTGCATGCGTATAGAATGTGTATGCTTTATCCTGTATCTTCAAGCTTGTGCATGTTTATATATATGTGTGTGTGTGTGAGAGAGTGTGAGAGTGTGTGTGTGAGAGAGAGAACAAATGGTGCACCTGTATATATGTGGTTTTTCTGTCTCTCACCCTCCCGTACACATATACAGAGAGAGAGAGAGAAAGATCCCTGTATAGAGATATATGCACACCCAGCTCAGATGCGCACTCACAGTTTAAATTTTTTACTCACCCCCTTTTCTCCTCTATTAAAATTCCGAATGGCTAAGAGGATTTTCTCAATTTAGTCATACTTTTAATCTTCGCTGAAATGAGTGATGACTTCTTATAATAAAAAGTTGACAGGCTTACATTGCGCACCGGTGGATTAGTTTCCCTTGGTGATGAGGTTTTCTTTTGTGCTCCGTGTGTCTGTTTGATGGAGGTTTAACAGAAAGCATTTTGGCAGAAATTGGATGCAGCAGGGATCATCTGGAGATGGCTGCTGCTCGATATTAACTGCACACAGTAACTTTTTTCCCTCCTTCTACTTTTTTTCTTCTTCTTCTTCTCTTCTCCCCTCCCCTCATCATTTGCCAGGTGACAGAAGCAGCCAAAATATTATCTCCCCCACCCTGCATCTCCTCCTCTATTCAAAAAAGAAACAAAAAAAGTAAAAGCAGAAGGGTTAATTAAAAGATTAAATATCCCTGCACATTCTGGTCAAACGTCTTTAAATATATTTATTTTGCTTTGGGGTATTGTTTAATGAAGGCATGGGCAAAGCATTCGCTCAAGAAAGATATCAGACCTACAGACGTTGGTGTGTGGTTTTGTAGGAGAAAAGAGGATTCTTTGATCTTTTGTAAGGAAAAAAAAAATACCCTTATTGGAGAATAAGTGATGCTTTTTCTCCGGGGCTTCTCCAAAGACAACAAAGTAGAAATCCCGAGTGATGTTTTAAATTTTCCACATGCTAGGCTGCCTAGATTAGGGATTATTTTCTTCTCATACATTTGGCTGTAGAGTTTTTATACATGTATCTCCATGACAGACAAAATGGTTAGTTCTAGAACTAAATATGCTGGGATTTAACCTTTGTTATGTTTTTTTCTGAAGGAAGGTTCCTGAAACTAAGGGGGGGGTGGTTAAAGTTAGCCCAAGCAAAGCCATACTAGGGTCAAACCCAAGTGAATCTATATTGGTCTTCTCCTTCAGTTTATTCCAGTGAGACAATTGTCCATTCATAAATATACACTCATCACTGAGCTGCCATGGATAAAGCACCTAGTACCAGATCACAATGATTGTGTTTTATGCAACTTCACAAGCCTCTCCCCATAAGAGTAGATTTAGCTGCTTATTCCTGCGCAGCAAGGGGTCAAACTAGAGGGCACTTGTAGTCACTTCTAACTGTATAATTCTTTTCCTGTTATTTTTATGGTTAGGCATATAGTGTGACCAGGAGGCTTCATGTAGAGATCCAAAGGATTGCCTGCCTCCCTTCCATTAACAAACGGGGCCCATTCACATTACAGAATTGTAGCACTATTATTCCACAGTAATTAACATGGTTCCATCCTATGGAATCTTATTGCTGGCAGTTTAGGAAGGCACACTTATAATTTTCAGCCAGAATGTTCCAGTGCCTTACCAAACTACAAACCCCAGGATTCCATAGGATGGAACCATGAAAGTTAGAGTGCAACAATAGCACTATAGCTGTGCAATGTGAATAGATCCAAGTGAAATTGTACAAATTGGGAAACTGTGAATATCAACATCATCAGACGTGTATAGTGAAGGGAGATATTCCCTGCTCCATTATCTATAAGAAACAAGTTACTGAGGAATCCATATTAAGGAAATCATGTAAGCTTGAATTTAATTTAATTTGGATCAAATAAATACTAAGATGTTTTATCATATCTTCCTTTAAGACTGGATTAGGTCTGAGCCTGTACTGACTGGTAGCTTCCATACCAGTGGGGTTGGTGAATCATTTTCAGTTTTGTTCAAACTTTTAAAGGACTATCCAAGCTTCTGAACCTTATCTCCAAAAGCATGTGCTTGATCCTCCACATAGAGGCCAGAACCGAGTGAGGTTCTTCTATTAATGGACCCATAAGTGTATTTGCAGTATAGAGTAATGGCAGTTTAACTGTTTGCACCACTTGAATACCACTTTCACTGCCCTAGCTCCATCTCATGGAATCCTGGGGCTTATAGTTTGATGAGCTACTTAGAATTCTGTAGTGTACTCCCCTGAACTACAGCTTAAGAATACTCTGGAAGGAATTTGAATTACATCACAAAATTAGAGGTCCCAAGACTCCCTAGGGCAGAGACGAGTGTTAAAAAAGAAAGTATCAAACTGCTGTAACTCTATACTACAGTTACATTCTGTGTCCATCTATGGTACTCCCCAGTCCTTCTTGCTGTACCCTGTGTACCCCCAAAATCATTTCTGGTAGGGCTGGGAAACATGGCAGAACTTTGGGGAAGGCACAACATGGAGTGCTTATGCAAAGAGAGGAAGAATGTTCTGTCACACCATGACAGAACATTCTTCATGGTGGCATCATGCCGGATATCAAACAGTCTTTATGAGCACAGACGAAAAATCCTCCCTATGAGAGCTACAGCTATTCAGTTCGGGGACAGGGGGCACAGGAACCAGAACTGCATAAGAGTAGGATGCAGGTGCAAATCATGTGCCTCCACTAAAATCGATGAAAACCACATACACATATAGGGGCTCTGCAAACATGTGGATGAATAGTTATTCTAGATGAGAGTGTATATGTGCTTTCATGGTGATCATATAATGCATTTAGATTATACTGGATGTGGTTGTCTTAGAACAGGTGCATAAATTAGACAAAACCAGTCTGCCATTTCCATAGGTACATAGTCAATGTTGACACCCCAACCTCTGGAAATCCAAAAGAGAAGGATTTTTTTCTCTCTGAATCTGAATGCCTCACCTTGTGTTCTAAGTGAAAATCATATTCTAGACTAACATATTGTCAATATGTTCATTGCACATATAATGTATGGATATTTCCATTAGTTTGGATCGAATTGATATTATGTCCTCCTTTAAGACTGGACTAGATCTGGATTTGGTGGCAGCTGGAAGCTACCATATCAGCAGGGGTGGTGAATCACTCTCAGATTTGTTAGAACTTTAAGTGGACTACCCAAGCTGCTGAATGCTATCCCCAAATTAGGTTCAGGACCTTGGATAGCTCCCTTAAAGTTCAGACTGAACCCAAGGTTGCATTCATTGACATAAGAGACACCAGCTGTGATTGCATGAATTGGGGGGGGGCTATAGGTCCCGAGAGGCAACCCTACTGCCAGGAGGAGTGAAATGGCAGTCTCAAGCATAGGCTTGATAGAGTAAAAGCTGGAGACGGCTCTTTGACTTTTAATGGTTAAGTAGAAAGTGGAATTTCAGCTTGTCACACAACTAGCTAACAAGCAACATTTGCTGAAATTCTTTCTCCTCCACAGCCATTAGAGGTACAGGAGCTACCTCCAGTTTTCACTCTGGCAACACTGCTCAAGCAACAGACTTTGGCTCTCCAAAAAAGAGCAACTAGTATTTTATTTATTACACCAGAGAGGGATGGGAGGATTGTCTGCCTCAGGTGTCAAAATATCTCAGTTTGCCTTGGGTTGTTTCCCTTGACTTGGGTAAAGGAGTGGGGTGTTATTTGTTCATCTGCATCAGGCTACAAAATACCTTGACTTGTCTTATCTGCACAGCCTAGTTTATCAAACCATGCCTTCTATGTTACGTTTGTTTCCACCAGCAACTACTCTACTCCCACTCGGCCCCAAGCTTAGAATGGCATATGATGAACCCAAAATCTAATGCAGAAGCCCAAATCTCTGCATCATGACCTTTCACACTACTCAGTTATAGTGCTATTATTCCACTGTAACTGATATTGTTCCATCCTATGGAATTCTGGGATTTGCAGCTTATGGAAGAGCATTTAGAACTCTCAGCCAGAGACTTCACCAAACTCAAACTCAAAGATTCCATAAGAGGCAGCCATGGCAGGGAAAGTGGAATCATAGCAACATAACTGTGTAGTATGAATGGGCTCCTGATCCTTCAGATAATAAAAAAAAAACCAAGGGTAAATTATAGCCAACTTTACTAAGTAATACCCAGATACAATAACTTCACATTTATTCAAGACATGCATTCCAGATCTATAGCAACAAGAATTTCTGAAGGAACAGCAGGAATACAAATAGATTAATAAGAAACAATATTAAGATATTAAGAGTGTTTTAACAAAACAAATTGAAAGGGAATAGATTTTGATAAATGTATATGATTACATTTTTTTAAAGACCACATAGGAAAAACTACATTTTTCTTTAGCACAGTTAAGCTGCACAGGCTGAAGAGAAAGTAAGATACTTACCCTCCTAGCAGTATTCAGATCCTTCTGCTGATAGCTGCGTCTTATTCTTTCTTGATGGTTTCTCTGTTAGATTTTGTAGCCAAGGCACTCAAATCATTTTTGAAAACGGCAAGAGCTCTTCAGAAATCAAAGTTTAGAACTTGGCAAGGTGCACAAATTAACAGAATTTTTGCCCTTGTTTACTTCCGTACCAACTTTAACCTTGCTTCAGTCTCTGTATCACCTTTGGCACGTGTTTCCTATATGACTTCATTTTATCCAGTCTTTCTCAAAATGTTGTTTTGGCCAGCCTATCACATCTCAAAAGTGAAAAAAACAGTGTTACATAATCTAATGCAAGTCTTGAAAGATGGAAACAGATTCTGGTGTTGTGAGAACAACAAACGCTGCCAGACGTTACTGTCATGAACCAGAAAACATTTATTTGTTTAAGATCATGCCAGTAGATGGATTAGCTACTCTGGGACACCAGACTCACCTGTAGCTAAGAAGAGACAGGATGGAAAATTTCCAGGAATTTGAGAGTTTTACCTGCCTCCTTCCTCCCCTTTGTGTTCCCATCACCCTGGGTTTTCTTTGGGGGATGTTGCCACTATTTTGTCCTACATAGCAAATTTTCAAAATCAGAAGTGACCAGGTGATAATTTCCAGTTTTGAAAAAATAAAGTCTCAAAAGGCCTAAACCAAATCAGGAGGAAATGATTGACCACACTCCATAGAGTACATGATTGACCATAGTAGGGGGCAAAACAATCAGAGCATGGGAGTGGAGGGGGTCCAGGAGAGTACACTGGGAATTCTAGAGTGTACATGAAGCCCATGGATCTCACATTTTCCGCATACCTTGAGATAGAGTTATGAATGTATTGCTATTGTTCCCTTCTTCTTGGAGAAGAACAATAAAGTTCTTCTTCCACTTCCTGTCTGTGGTATGTCCTCTAAGATCTCCATGAAACTTATATGGCAAAAATTACAACTTGGTGCAATCTGAACCAGTATGACATAAGTATATCTATTTTCACTGGCTAAGTTTGACATAGTTTGTGGCTTGAGGTGCAATAATAACAATAACAATAACAACAACAATAATAGTTGTTGTTATATTATTATTATCACCATCATCATTATCATCATTATTTCTTTCCTGCTTCTCCCCAAGGCACGAGGGGGATACAATATAAATTAAAATACAGGAAATAAGTAAAATCACAAAGCCATTTAACACATAAATCTAGATTAAAACACAGCCATCACACATCAACATTAAGAACATACCAATTTAAAATCCATAATTTAAAATCACCTGGTTAGGCCTGGTGGAAAAGATAGGTCTTTAATACTTTCTAAAATTCAGACAGCATGTTTAGTTATTGAACCTCTTCCAACAAGTCATTCCACAGTCTAGGGGAGGCTGATGAAGAGGTTCTCTGGTTGACCTGACTGGTTTAATAAATGGTTCCCAGAGTATTTGACTGTATGGGGTAGATTGTATGAGAAGCGGTTATCCTGCAAGGTAACTTGGACCCAAAACATGTAGAGCTTTAAAGGTAATAACCAACACTTTATGCTTTGCCCAGAAACTTTGCCTGAAAGGCAAGAGCATACTTCCCTTGGATAGACAGAAACAGTTAATTTCTACTTCAAAACTGATCATAAGATAGTATCCACTACCACTTCTGAGGCAATAGGTGAGTTTAGGGCACATAGGATATCCTATGTAGAATCACAGAATCGCAGAGTTGGAAGAGACTACAAGGGCCATGAAGTCCAACCCTCTGCCAGGAGTATACCGCCAAAACATTTCCAACAGATGGCCATCCCGCTGCTGTTCAAAAACCTCCAAAGAAGGAGACTCAGAGGCAGTATATTCCACTGTCGAACTGCTCTTACTATCAAGAAGTTCTTCCTGATGATGGAATTGCTTTTTCTGAAGTTTAAAGTCATTGCTCCATGTCTTAGTTTCTGGAGCAGCAGAAAACAGGCTTGCTCCAGTTTATATCAACATATAAGCTCTGCCCATAAAGAGTATGGAACTGCTAGTGGCTCAGGAGCAGTGCTGAGAAAATTACTTTTTTGACTATAGCTCCATTGTTGGCTTGAGGATTTTGGAAGTTTTAATCTAAAAACTCTAAAGAGATGCTGGTATTGTGAGTGGACCCCAACATCCCCCTCCTCTTAGAGTAACACTGAACACTCTCTGGAAGTGGGGCCTCAGGAAAGAGCTAGCCATTCTCTCACCTCAATAATCCCAGGGCAGCCAGCAGTTTTGGTAGGAGCACAGCAGCAGGGGTGATGCCATCCTCGTTATTCATATATGACCAAGCAAGCAGGATCAGGACTGCTTCCCTCAAAAATCTCAGTGGCCAGCAGCTACTTGCCAAAGTTCCTCAACACCCTCCAATTGTTGGCAGCAGATTTAGGCAGAAAAAATGGAATGCACAAATATAGGATAGGGGACACGTAGCTGGATAACAGTACATGTGAAAGGAATCTAGGAGTTTGGGTGGACCAATGTGTGATTTTTGGTATTCGTGATGGGTCTTGGAACCAATCTGTCATGAGTACGGCAGGCCCACTGTATAGTAATCTCTGTCTTATTAAGATTTCTAGAGCACCTGTCATCTGGGGGCAGCAACAGGTAAAGCGGTCCTGAAGGGAAAGGAGATGGTCTCACTTTTCCAGAATGGTTTTGGGACTGCATTTGGGAGTATACTAGGGACATAAAGTGTTTGGTACTGGTTCTCACTCCAAAAGGATCTAGACAGGGTTCTTTGAGACTTCTGGGACCACCCAGTAACGGTATAGCACCTGGTTGTCTCCTGCTCAGTTACTCTTAGTCTGCATTTCTACTCTGAATGCTATGTCAGGATGGAGATCCCTAGATGTTGATGCATGCTAATAAAGCTATAACAGCACAAAGGGCCTTGGGGCTTGATCTGGATCCAAGCCACAGGACAGCTGGGAAATTGATCTGGTTATGCCCTAACACAGGATGTATTTGATGTATTTGAAAAAGCCATTATTAGAAAACATAAGAAGAGCCCTGCTGGATCTCAGACTAAAGGCCTATCTAATTTAATGTCCTGTTCCCACAGTGCACACCCAGATGGTTTTGAAAAAGCAGTAAGTGGGACACAAACACGATAGCACCTCTTACTCTGTGACAATTGGTACTGAGAATCATATTGCAGCTGCAAGTCTATTATCCTCCTTGAATTTGTCCAGTCCCCTTTTAAAACCATCTTTTGCTATATTTCATAGTGGTGATTTCCATAGTTTCATGTAAGCCACTTTCTTCAACAATTGTTTCTTCTTCTTCAACAACAACAATATGTATATCAGTTTCTTCAACAACATTCCTATTGTTGGCAAAGCAAATGTATCTCAACTGTGGTTTCACTGCTGGACGTGTGAAATGACTATATCATTGTGTTGTTGTTGCCATTTATGCCCACTTTCCCTCATAATTGCTCAGGGAGAATAGTTTTAGATGCATGCATGCACGCAGATACTAGGTCATCCCGAAATAAGTTTTAAAAAATCAGTAGCATGCTTATAATAAAGATTGGAAGAGCCTAAATTGCCATTACCACTGTATGTCAGACAGCAAGTGATGACAATCCTGCTTTCCTTGTCAAGACTGAAGAATTTACAGTCCTTAATTTAAACATTCAAGAGATCTTTGGAGCTTGTCAGTCTAGTTAATGAAGCCTCTTCTTTCTCCCTATTTTACACAAAATCTGACTTTCTTTAAAGACCTTTTAAAGCACAGCTCTTGATTACACAAACAAGTTCCCTTCTTGAGGGATGAATTATCCAATAACACCTTTTATCTGCTTTTATCTATTTTATTTGCCTGGGTTTGTCTCCCTGTGTGTGTGTGTCTGAAGGACTGTTCATCCAAAGAGGGGTACTGGAATCATCAACATTTGTAAGTAAGGCTGCTTCTCTAATTAGTGGAATCATCAGGCAAAGCTTTCATTGATTAATCAGAGGGGTTGAAATTGAAAGATACAACATTTTAAAAGGCTTTCTGGTTGTGTGTGTATGTGTGTGTTGCTGTAATGAAGCAAAAGAGGGATTCTAACACTGCAAGCTATTTTTATTTTATTACCTACACACTCCTACCTATGTCTATTCAGAAGTAATTTCCATTAAATTAAAAGAGGCATACTCCAAGGTAAGTAGATATAGAAGTAAGGCCTATACTTACATCAGGGCTGGAAATGATGCAGTCCATCTTTTGCTATATTTCAATGTTGTTGAACTTCAATTCCCATCATTCCCCTATGTATTTTACATATCTTTTAGTATCTCAGAATGGAACGTCTGCTGAAATTATGGCAATAATGCAGTTCTTTTTGGAATCTTGTTGTACAGCCCCAACTAGAGTAAACCTAGGTTGAATGGTGAGTCAACATACTTTGTTGTTTTTAGATGCCTCTAAGTAGACTCCAACCTATGATGACACTAGGATTTTCCTGGCAAAATTTATTCACAGGGGTTTAGGCTGAGAGAGTGTGACTTGCCCAGGGTCACCCAGTGGGTCTGAGTAACGGATCAGAATTTGAACCCTAATATCCCAGTCCTAGCCCAACACTCAAACAATGGCAGTATGATGGCTCTCAACAGTCAGTCTAAATCTAATTGATGCAATCATAGAATCATAGAAATGTAGAGTTGGAAGAGACCACAGGGGCCATCCAGTCCAATCCCCCGTCATGCAGGAACACCCATCAAAGCATTCCCAACAGATGGCCATCAAACCTCTGCTTAAAAACTTCCAGACTCCACTACACCCTGAGGCAGCAGATTCCACTGCCGGACAGCCCTGACCGTCAGGAAGTTCTTCCTGAGGTTCAGGTGGAATCTCCTTTCCTGCAGCTTGAATCCATTGCTCCTTGTCCTGGTCTCTGGAGCAGCAAAAAACAAGCCCACTCCCTCCTTTACATGGCATCCCTTCAAATATTTAAACATGGCAATGGTTCTTCTCCAGTCAGGATTAATGATAGGATTTAGGTTTTTAATTACCAATTTAAATTCAACAGCGTAACAGCTATACATTGAATGCTGGTGATTGTTTAGAACCTATGATGGCATAGGGTTCTGTCCTACTTCACAGAGGGCAGTCATCTATTTGAAAATGGCCTCTGTTTGAAATGTTGGCCATCCAAATTCACTGCACATAAACTGAAGAAGCAAAAGTCAGGGCCCTTGAGCAACTACGTTAACACTACTTTGGATATGGACAGAGCAGGCACATGGGGTGGGTATGTATGTGGGGAAAAAACTGAAGAGAAGCAAGGCTTAAAGTGTTTGGCCAGAGTCCTGTTGGGGAGTTACATCTTCATAAGTAAATTTACATCTGTAGGATTTAGAACTGGGCATTCCATAACATCCATATCCAGTAGAAGGCTGTTGTTATATCACAATTTAGCAGAGCTGTCAAAATGACCACTACACAATGGGACTGATACACAACTGTTACTTCCGGAATGGCACCCTTGGAGAGGGCTCCCAGATATCACTTTGATATCATTTAATTCGGCCTTAGCTGGACTGGCTCACAGTTACCTCATTCCACGTGTTCGCGGGTTCTCCGGACAAGCACAAACAGAGTGCGGTCGTTAATGGTTTGCATTCCATTCCCCATTGAAGCCAGCAACTCAAACCTCGCCTGCAGCTTTAGGGAACTTCCTGCCACAAACTTCACAATAGCCACACAGCTTTCAGTCAAGTTACTCTTTTATGTTGGGTCATCAACGTCCCAGCCACAGTATTGTCTTCACACGCAAATCCAATCATGCTAAACTTGACCTTTCCAAATCCTTTGTCCAGCACCAAAACCCCTTTTGTTCTCCCCGGGACTGCCATAGCCAAAAGGCACAAATTGCCCTATAAAAACCCCTCACTTTTAACCGGTCTTCAGATCACTTTGGATTGCCATCCCACCTTGCTGCCGGTTGTCTAAGGGACTCCCCTCAGCTCCCCAGGCTGAGCTTTCTTCCCCGGAACCCCTCTTCTCTCCAGGACTACGAGACAGGTCGTATTGCCTTTCCCAACAAAACTCCTTTTCTCATTCCAAGCTAGTTAGTTTATGTCTTTTGTGTTTTTGCCTTTAATAAAGAATTGTCTATTATTTGGAAAACCTTGTCTAGCTGCTCTCTGACCCGCCACTGTATACATAGGGTTAAAGATCTCGTTACGTTACCCTGCCTCTCGCTAACCAAACAGTGTTCAGGCTAATTTCCCCAAATTTGGTATTTTTAATTGGCAACCTGGGCGCCCCTCATGGGACCCCTCAATTCTCAGGGTAACAAAGTAACACAATGAGTTGCATATCACATCTGTCCCAATGCACATTGGGCATTCTGGCTGATATCCTGTTACACATTTTCACAGTGCACTAACAAAGTTTCTTAGCATCTTTGCTAGGTAACTAATTATACATAAAGTTACATAACATACACGGTGATATGGGATTCTGGAACTCATGCTACTTTATTGTTTGGGGGAATTAAAATTGCCTCTTCGGAGGAAACTCTTCCAACAACTCTTTGTCAAGTCTTCCCACTCACTCCTTTGTATTATCATGATGATGGAAAGGTCTAAAAACAACTTGGGTTTGTGGGAAGAGCAATGCCTGAAGAAGGAATTTTGATTTCTGAAATATGTTGGGCATGATAGAGCACTACAGGCACTTTGAGGTTTCCTTTGGAATCCCCCCTTCCATCATCCATAATCTCCTCCTTTGAGTTGCTTTCCAAGCATGCAAGTCATCTAATCACACTAAGTGAGATGTAGTGTGTTCCTATTTAAATGCTAGGAACTATTTCCAAAGGGGAAACTCTAAGTAAAAATTAACAAAAGTTATGTCCTTTTCAGTCTTCCTCCTCCATAATGCATTTCCTGTTTTATGGTGAGCTATCCCTCTGCCTACACAATTCCTAAGCAGCCATTGTAGTTGGGGCTTGTATAATTCTCCAGAAAATGTTAATTCAAACAGTGCAAGAACAAAAGGGAGATGATACAGCACATCATTGACAACCTTATATAAAGGCTGTTGAGTAGGAGGGTTTTCAGAGACCCTGCAGAGCTGCTTCCACTGAGCATTGACAATACTGGGCCCAGCTTGCAATCAGTGTGGTTTGGTATGGGTACTGAAGGGTCAGGTCATTTTCACATTACACTGTTATATGCTATTATTCCACTTTCAATATCCTGTGGAATTCTGGGGTTTGTAGTTTACTGAGGCCAAAGAACACTTTCCCTGAGAATTCTAAAGGCCTCTCCCTAAACTCCCTAAACTGCAAACTCTAGGATTCCATGGGATATTGAAAATGGAATAATAGCATTGTAACAGTATAGTGTGGAAATGGCCTCAGAGCTCAGTAAGTGCTTTATTCCACAATGTGGATAGCTATATCAATAGGCAGAATAGTATTGACATCACTTTGGCTTAGCTCTGGAGAAAGGGCAGGGTATAAATTGTGAACTGCACGACAAATCATGCATGACAGGTGGTTGAACTAGATGACCTTTGCAATCTCTTTCAGTCCTATCATTCATTATGATTATGATTATTGTCATTAACAACTCACTGGGGCGTGATAGAGCATTTTTTAGAAAATATTTATTGCTTGTTGATTGATTCCACTCTACTCTGCTTTGGTTAGACCTCATTTGGAACACTGTGTCCAGTTCTGGGCCTCTCATTTCATGAAGGATATTGACAAGCTAGAACATGTCCTGAGGAAGGCGACCAAAATGGTGAAGGATCTGGAAGCCATGCCCTATAATGAGCAGCTGAGGGAGCTGGGGATGTTTAGTCTGCAGAAGAGAAGGTTAAGAGGGGACATGATAGTTGTGTTCAAATATTCGAAGGGACGTCACGTCGAGGAGGGAATGGGTTTGTTTCCCACTGCTCCAGAAACTAGGATAAGGAGCAATGGATTCAAACTACAGGAAAAGAGATTCCACTTAAGCTCAGGAAGAACTTCCTGACAGTCAGAGCTGTTCGGCAGTGGACTATGCTGCCTCAGAGTGTGGTGGAGTCTCCTCCTTTGGAGGTTTTTAAGCAGAGGCTGGATGGTCATCTGTTAGGAGTGCTTTGATACGTGTTCCTGCATGGCAGACGTTGGACTGGATGTCCCCTGTGGTCTCTTCCAACTCTATGATTCTATTATTCTGTTCTATGATTCTCACAATGATCATAGCATTCACCACATTGCAAGTTTCAGTTTTCACAAAAGAATGAAAGAAAGAAAAATTATGGAAGTTTTGAGAAGCTTCCTAACTTTCATTTATTGATTGATTGATTGATTATATTTATTGTATTTATATGCTGCCTTTCTCCCAGAGTGGGAGACAAGGCAGCTTCCAAAAAAAGTTAAAACATTAAAAAACATTTAAAACAAAATATTGAAAACATTAAAATGATAAAAGTCTACAACAATTTTTAAAAACAGTTTGAAAAATAAAAAGCTCACTCTGTTCACACATTAAAAGCCTACTTGAAAAGAAATGCTTTTGCCTGCCAGTGAAAGGAATGGAGGTAGTTTGGCAACACTGTCATTCTTGTTTCTAACCACCTGGAGTGGCTCACCACCAAAACTTGGGAGCAGGTAAACAACACATTTCTTTGGATTATGGCTCTCAGAATCTCCCAACCAGGAAGGCCATGGAATTCTGGGAGTAGTAGTTCAAAAAGTAACTTTGTCGAGTGCTGCAAACCCCCAATGGAAGACCAGAAAGCTGCCAAGTCCAGCAGTAAGTAAAATATTGAACAGTTGGGCCAAAACTAAGGAATTTCAACAGGGATAAATGTAAGGTGCTATGCTCAGGCAGGAAAAATGAAAATATACAAATATAGGATGAGTGAAACATGGCTTGACAACAGTACATGTGAAAAAGATCTAATGGTCTCAGTAGACCCCAAGATAAACAGGAGTCTACAGAGTGATGCAGCAGTAAAAAAGGCCAATGCAGTTCTAGGCTGCATCAACAGAAGTACAGCATCCAGACCAAGGGAGGTAATAGTACCACTCTATTCTGCTTTAGTCAGCCCACATCAATTCTGGGCACTACAGTTCAAAAAGAATATTGACAATCTAGAACATGTTCAGGGGAGAGTGACCAAGGTGGTAAAGGTTCTGGAAAGCAAGCCATGTGAGGAACAACTTAGCCCCTTTCTGCACTACACTGTTAGTGGTATTATTCCACTTTCAACATCCTACAGAATCCTGGGGTCTGCCATCTAGGGAGGGGCATTTGGAATTCTCAGTCAGAGAGCTCTTTGGCCTCAGGAAACTACAAACTCCAGAAATCCACAGGGTGTTGAAAGTGAAATAATAGCACTATAACAGTGTATTGTGGAAATGGCCTGAGCAAGGTTTTTTGCATGCTTTTCTATTATTCAAAATCAGGAGTTTTTGCCAAAAAAAAAAGTGTTTACACAACAGCAACAACAACAAAAATGGTTGTTATAGAAAAGTATACTATTTTCTGTACAAAACCAATATTTTTGTGCAAATGAACCTTTCACACACAAAAAAAGAAAAAGGACTCAAATTATGATAGCTGGCCATTTCCCACGAGAAGATTTGCAAACACTGGCCATTTCTGCACTACATTATTATAGTGCTATTATTCCACTGTCAACATCCTATGGAATTCCAGGGTTTGTAGTTCACTGAGGCTAAAGATGCCCCTCCCTAAACTGCAAACCCCAAGATTTCATAGGTTGTTGAAAGTGGAATAATAGCACTATAACATTGTAGTGCAGAAATAGCACTATAACAGTGTAGTGTGGAAATGGCCATTGTTTACATCCCTACTGCCGAATTCAGTGGAACTTGCACTTGGGTAAATATCTGCAAGACTGCAGTCCAGATTTGTATTAAGCAAAAAACTTCATCTTAGGAGCTGTGTGTCTCTTGACAACTTTAAAGGTACTTTCACAGAACCTCAGGTAGATGTCTTTCATTTTATTGAGATTACAGGACTTTTACAGTCTTTGATGGTCCCAAATGCAGACAAGTATGTAAGAAAAGAGGAATATCTCGTTAATGTCATGAGTGAACCATGTACAAGACAGCTTTCCTGTTCTACTGCACACAGAGAGTTATTTGAAGTTTAGGATATTACAGCCTGAGGATTCCTAGCTAGTTTTCATGACATTTTTCTCAGTAATGCTCACTACTCACTCTGGCAAATATTACCTTTATGTTTGACCTCCGAGCCACCTTTGACTTGACCCACTTCTCACAGGAAGTCTACACAAAATGATCTCAGTGTAAACACAGCCTTTACCTTAGCAAAGTTGGAAGACACACAGTGGAAAACTCTTTTGTTCCTTCAACTAAAGAGGAAAAAGCTCCAGTGATAAAATTCCAGCAAACTCAGAATTAACTCTTCTTCAATGAGCTGGTTGTGCAAGCTGCCTCACATATTTTTCAATGTATCTAGGAGGTACAGAAGAGTCTTCTGAATTTTCCTTGGTGAGCAATCTACTGCTATGGCACTCTTCCTTTCTCTGAGTCTATTGTTATCAGAGATTCATGGGACCTACAATGAAGTGTCACCATTATATGATATAAATTGATTTCAGAAGCTAAGCAGAGTCAGGTATTGTTAGCAGTTTGGAGGGAGACTGCAAGAGAATACTTGGTACTGTGATCTATATTCAGATGAAGGCACTAGTAAACCATCTCCAATGACAGTTCTTTGCCCCAAGGAGAACATGATAGTTCTCTCCCAAGACCAGAAAGGCTATCACATAGAAGGGACAAAAACACGTTCTCTGTCCCAGAGTACTAGATCTAATGGTTTTAATTTACTGGAGCAGTGAGAGGTGGTGGACATTATTTAAAAAAATAACTTCTTAATGACCAGAATGTCTCTTAACTAGCAAATCAGTCCTTGGGTATTGTTCTCTATGGTCTCAGGAAAGTCATACTCTAGCAGTAAAGTCTAACAGTCTGGTCCAAGCATCAGTACCAGGACAGCAACACATTGATAATCCAGGCAGACAGTCTAACACCAGAGTCAATAATCAAGCAAAAGTTAATATAACTATATCTTAAATGAAAGGAAGTCAGCTCAAAAGTCAGGTGATTCAGTAACAAGGCCAGGCAATCTAAAGTTAAAACCCATGTAGGGCAAATCAGGTAAAAAGCAAGTAGAGTCGCACAACAAAATCAAAAGACAATCCAAGGTGAGGCACCAGATAAACAGTCACAAGAGCAAATTTTCCAGGAATGACTCCCCAAATTCAGCAACTGCAGACATTGTCCTCACCAACTTGCCAGGGCCAAGACTGAAGTTTTTAATGACTGCACTGCATGAGCTCAAGTACCAATAGTCTACTCCAGTGTTAGATCTCCCTAAGAGGAGGGCCCTTCACTTGAGGAGTCCTCTTACTCTTGAGAATCCTCCAGATCCCAAGAAGTCCTTTCCTGTAAACCTACATATGTCTTGGTGGAATCCCATCTAATCTACACCTTCCAGTTTTGCTGCTCCTGGACAAAGTTTCTAGGTTTTGTTTTGTTTTTTCACTCTTTGGAACTGAGCTCCTCCCACCCAGAGTGATACATCCTCTTGTACTCCAAGTGTCCAGGTTTGGGGGAGAACCCTAGCTACACACAATTCTCACATTCAAAAGGCTTGACCTATTTCTTCCTCGATGACCCATTCAGGGAGGGGTCCATGTTTTCTTGCTCAAAATAAGGTTGCAGAACTGCAGAACAGAATCTCTCCAGGGAACATATTGAAAGTAACACAGCTTAACACCACAATTTGTAATTTCATAGCCTAAATACATGAGTCCCTGAAAGCCTAATTCCCTTGATAGGAATAAATAATAGATGTTCTCCATAAAAAGTTTAGGGGGAAAAATAAGATGTAGGAGACACCTTGCAGTTCTGTTTGTACCTGCACTCAAAGTCAGTGGATAAAAGTCACTTAAAGGTACGCTTACAATGTGTCATTGGCTGCAGCTTCCAGTTGTCACTTTGGCTACAAGAACCAAGGAGTTTATTAGATAGAAAAGACTGAGAGATGAAAAATGGGAAGTAATGGAGCGTGTTTAGCTCTGGCCTTTCGTTTCCCATCGGGCATTTACTTTATGAAAGACAGCGGCTGTTTTCTCAACAGGTGAAGCTGGGTGTGGGCTCCTTCTCTATCCAACTCTCTACAGGAGATGTTCCTAAAACAAAAGTAATCAGTTGGGATGCACAATGCTATTTGCATATACATCCAACATCCAACCACCTTTTATAGTTTTTCTCTCTTCTGGGGATCAAGTTGCAGGCTGTCATATCCCAGTTTCTTCAGGTAGCTGTCTGTCTGTCCATCCAGATACC
The DNA here is from genome assembly GCA_948474755.1 of Ctenosaura bakeri. Classification (NCBI taxonomy): domain Eukaryota; kingdom Metazoa; phylum Chordata; class Lepidosauria; order Squamata; family Iguanidae; genus Ctenosaura; species Ctenosaura bakeri. Next base: position 52,470 of record CAOLHI010004927.1, on the reverse strand, counting down.
TACCGAATCACCTACCTACCTACTACTACCTTTTCCCTGGAACTGTCATTTATAGCTGCTTACAAAAGTTTAAACAAATACAGTATAGATAAAACCATGAAAAAGATTGTCATTACAATGTAATTAAAATATCTGTGGCATTAAAATGACTTAAAACATCAATTAAAAATTAAAGAGCTAAAAATGAGTACAGTACATGATTAAAGGTCTTCGCTTAAAAACAGTCAGTTCTCAAATGCCTGTTAGACTTTAAAAAAAAAAATCTAACAGGCTTTTGAGAACTGTCTGTTTTTGTCAACAGAAGAAAAGCAAGGTGGGCAGCCAGCCTAGCCTCCCTAGAAGGAAATTCCAAGTCTAGTAGCAGCCAGTGAAAAGGCTCTTTCCCACATATATGGTAGCAGTGCCTAGGGTTGCCAGATGAGCAGCTTCCTGTTTCCTGAGATCAGGGATGTAGTTCAGGGATGCAGCTATGGGGGGGGTGCAAATTAAGAACATTACCCCCACTCAGTAGGAATCTGGTTCCCCAAAGACACTTGCCTTCAATCCCTGCATTTCTAGCCTTCCAAGAACTTAAAACATCAGTTGAGCATTCAGAGATACAGTTTAGGCATCCAAAGACAAGAAGCAGGCAAAGTGATTCAAAGAATAAGAACACAGCAAATGCAAGACTTCAAAGCACTTACAGTGATCAGTGTCCCACTCCCTGCAATGCAAAAAATTAGAGGGCTAATGTCCTCCTTTTGACTCCCCCATAGCTACACTCCTCAGTCCTTGTGATGTTACAGACCATCACCATTCCCAAACAAAATCAGACAGGCTTCCTGAGACTTCAGAGCCAATACATTAGACCAAGGAGGGGTCTGTGGGAGGTTCACTATTACCTACCATGAGGAGGCTTTCCCCCCAGGCCCCAAGAAGGCTTCCAAGTTGTAAGATGGACTCTCCACTTCTTGCTTGGTTCCAAATGGCACAAAAAGCCAAAGTGCATAAAAAGCCCCCTCCCCTCTCTAGTTGTTTCTCCTCACTTCTGGTTTCTTGGCCCACCATCTTCACTCATGTGGAACTCAGACGCAAATGCCTTCATGGTGAGCCAGAGAGTGCTCACGCCAGCTGAGAATGGATAGCAATGGCTGCCCAAGTTTTAAAGCAGGGATGAGCAAATTGCCACTTGTGGACCATATTAGGCTCCTGGACCCCACTTTTGCAGCCCCTGAAGCCCTTCAATCGCCTTCTAAAAATTAAAATTCAACACAATTTTCAGGCCATTTTTGCCCCTTAAACCCCTTTGAAAGCCTCCCAAATACATGAAAATACTCCATCCCAGAAGCAGCACAGAATCCTGTACTACCCCCCTCATTTTCCTCTGCAGTCCCTCTCAAAATGGAAACAGGAAGAGATGCAACATCACTTCCTGTCACTGTTTTGAGAGGGACTACAGAGGAAAATGGAGATATCTGAACTTCCTGGGGGTGCTCACAACCTACACATGGGGGGGGATGGACCCTGGCCCCCAGCCAGTTTGCCCAGCCATGTTTTAAAGCCACCTTGTATACAAAAATAATCTTTTCTTCCCCTCCAGTGCTTCTCACCTTGACATTTGTCTCCCTACCTGACTAAGCATAGCAATTCCTTGAAGTTTCAGCCTATAAGGATGGTCCAAACAAGAGAAGGGCCTCTCTAGAAGGTCTAAAGGCCCAGTTAGGTTCATATTGTAGATCATGGCCTTCTGACAATGTGGGCCCAAGCTATTTCCGTAAATTAGGGATTTCTATCTAAGGCAGGTTGGCCTCAGAGATCATACAGATCTATAGCAAACCCTGGACCCCAACCAAACAACAGGCATCCTCTGATAACACTTTGTGACTTGCCCCAAGACACATACAGACTACTACGGAAAGGTATGCCAAAGAAAGAAGAGAGAGATGACATTTAAGGAGCCCTGGTGGTGCAGTGGTTAAATGCCAGTACTGCAAGCCACAAGGTTGTGAGTTTGATCCTGCCTGGCTCCAAGGTTGACTCAGCCTTCCATCCTTTCGCAGGTCGGTAAAATGAGTACCCAGCTTGTTGGGGGCATGTATAGAAATGTATCGAAATACATGCTATTTGTAAGTTGTTCGCCGCCTCGATCCATATGGAGAGACGGGATACAAATAAATAATAATAATAATAATAATAATAATAATAATAATAATAATAATAATAATTATTATTATTATTATTTAAGAACTAAGGACAGACATACACAAATACAACTATAGACACTTGCTTTTCAGAATAAAAACTGAAAGATTAATCCAAAATCTTCAGTGAGCTTTGAGGAAGACTTTTAAAGAGAAGAAAGAAGCAACCACCCTAAAGAGAGTTCATAGCAGACAGGAAGAAAAATTGCGATTATTTACGGGTTCAAGAGACCTTTGGGCAACCAAGAGTGATAGAATTGGGAGAGTAACTATCATGGAAGTAAGGCTTTTGTTGAGGTCACCATCGTCAGATGGATGGCCGCTTGCCCATCACCTAAAAAAGAAGACAAAAGAAGACACTTGTTTTCATAGTTTGCATTTGCCAATTTGTATGTACAGTTGTATGTACAACTAATGAAAGTATATTATACAGAGAATACTGGTCTACCTAGACTTAATATTAATTATTAATAATTATTAATTATTATTAATATTAATTATTGGAGTACTCAAAGACCTGAGAGAGAATTGTTTCCCAATTTGCCTACTAGAAACACCAGAAACCAAACTGGGGTGATCTCATATGAGCCTGGAAAAGTTACTGCTTGGACTAAAATTGCCAAAATCCTCATGCTGTTTGTAAATTGAACTTTAGCCCAAAAGTGACTTTTTTCCAAGTTCTATTCTGTATGCAAAATAAGTGTTCTTTAAAAAGGGAGGGGGAGCTATGAACATGCAAGATGCTACTGCCATTGCCTCATGTGGCAGATAGTGTCATTAAAGTTTCTCAGTGAAAAGCTTTTCATTGAACCCCTTGGTTTTAGCTCTTTCAGAATCCATTGGTCTGTATTCCAGTCTCTGGAGCAGCGGAAAACAAGCTTGCTCCATCTCCTACATGACATGCCTTTATATATTTAAATATGGCTATCATATCACTGCTTAATCTTTTCCTCTCCAAGCTAAAAACACCCAGTTCTCTAAGGTGTTCTTCAAGGCCTTAGTTTCCAGACATTTTACCATCTTGGTTGCCCTCCTATGAACACATTCCAGCTTGTCAATATCTTTCTTGAACTGTAGTGCCAGAACTTGACACAATATTTCAGGTGAGATATGTCCAAAGCAGAATAGAGTGATATTGTGACTTCCCTCCCTCTGGACACTATATGCCTGTTGATGCAGCCTAGAATTGCACTATATTTTGAGTGCTGTATCACACTGGTGATTTGTGGAGTCTAGACACCAAATAGGTTCACCCATGACAGAATTCTTAAAGTGGAGACACCAGACTAAGGCTATTTCCACAAACTGGAAACACTCTGCATAGATGCCAATCCCCAAAAAAAGGGAACACCACTTAGTGGACCATTGCACTGATTTCCTATGCAAGCAAAGTGAAGCTCAAGATTATACAGCAAAGATTTTTACCACATATGGAAGAAGAAATGCCAGCCATCCAAGCTGGATTGAGGAAAAGAAAAGGTCCTAGAGATCAGATTGCAAATATATATTAGCAAATATATATATATAATATATATATAATATAATATAATAGATAGTTGTGTAGATAGCAAATATATATATAATATAATAGATAGTTGTGTAGGGAACTGGGGACGGCAGGAGCAGTTCACCCCAGGCGGCAATGTTTTGGGGGCATCCCGAGCCATAGCCATGCCCCCACACACCCTGGTCATGGGCCCATGCACCCTGGCTATGCCCCCCCACACCACAGCAATGCCCCCGTGCACAGTGGCCACACTCCTCATGCCATAACCCCGCCCCTCCCCCCTCCCTACTCTGGGATTGATTTCAGAAGAATATTACCCTGTACTATTACAACAAATGTTTTGAATATTTAGATCATTTAAACCCATGGACTACTATAAAGGAAATGGGGATGTCATAACATGTGATTATCCTGATGATAAACCTATACTCTGGATAAGAGGCCAGTATTGGGACAGAATGTGAAGAAACAGAATGGACATTTCTGCACTATACTGTTATAGTGGTATTATTCCACTTTCAACATCCTATGGCATCCTGGGGTTTGTAGTTTAGGGAGGGGCATGTAGAATTCTCAGCCAGAGAGCTCTTTGGCCTCAGCAAACTACAAACTCCAGAATTCCACAGGATGTTGAAAGTGAAATAGTAGCACTATAACAGTGTTGTGCAGGAATGGCCAGTGATTTTCAATTGGCAACAGTGTCTGATGAGGCTATATTTTATTAAACTCAGAACAAGAAATCATGAAAACTAGGGAAAAGAACATCAGAGATTTAAGATATGCATATGATACCATATGACTTGCAGAAAATAGCAAAGACTTGGAACAACTGTTGATGAAAGGTAAACAAGAAGTGAAAAAACAGTTACAGCTGAACATTAACGGAAAAAAACCACCACAGATGATTTACAAAACTTAAAAAAGGACGGTGCAGATACTGAAATACTTAAAGATTTCCCATACCTTGGCTGAATCATCAATCAAAGTGGAGACTGTAGTCAAGAAATCTAGAGAGACAGTGTGATGTAGTGCTTTTGACTATGACCATGGAGATCAGGTTTGGATTCCCCACTTGACCATGGACACCCAGGGGGTGGGTGACCTTGGGCATATTATACGCACACAGTCCCAGAAAGCCCCATGGTGGATTCCCCTTAGGGTCACCGTGAATCGGAAACAGTTCGAAGGCACACATTAACATGTCAAGTCAAGTCAAGAAATCAGAACAACATTAGGACTTGAAAGCATAACTATGAAAGAACATGAGCAGAAGGGTGCTATTACTCTTATGGCTTACTTGGATTCCCATAAGCATCTGCTTGGACACATTGCGAAAAGAATGGTGAATTAGATGGGCCTTTGGTCTGATCGAGCAAGACTCTTCTTATGTTCTTATAATTTTGAAGAAAGACATCTTTGTTCTTAAGATGCGGCATATATATGTTGCCTCGGGCAGAACTTGGAAAAGTCATCCCTGCTGTGACAGTGAAGAGGGCTTGCATCTTCTAAGACAATGCCAACCCCACCTGCAATTTCTAGAAGAGTTTATAATAACACTTTCTAAAAATGGAGTGTTGTCACCTGATTCATCAGAGACATCTTTAATTGACAAAAAGGCTTCTTTGTGAGCAGTTATAAATTGCTTGCATCTAGGGTTTCAAAGACACATATAAAAGACACATAAAAAGTATAAAACGTATAATATATGACAATGCAAAAGAAAATTAATTTTGTTGTTGTTGTGTGCCTTCAAGTCGTTTCTGACTTGCGGTGACCCTAAGGCAAACCTGTCACAGGGTTTTCTTGGCAAGTTTTGTTTAGACGAGGTCTTGATTTTGCCTTCCTCTGCAACTGAGAGAACGTGACTAGCTCAAAGTCACCCGGTGGGTTTCTATGGCTGAGTGGGGATTTGAACCCTGTTCTCAGAGCCATAGTCCAAACTGAAACCACTATACCATGCTGGGTCTCTATATTAAAATGTCTGTGTTAACTTATAAGAATAAAAAATATTATATGCTACAGTAGGCTAGAAATGCTTGCATAAATAGACTATGTACCTTTTTTTAAAAAAAGTCTAATATCAGGGGAAATAATATTCTATATAATGGACACTCTTAGCTTGGGAGAGAATTTTTCTTCAATGTGACTTTTGTAACAGACTGCCATGAAGGAAAATATAACCAAATCGCATCTACATCTTTAACACATACATGGAAGGCAGGTACAATGGGGGCCTTTTCTGCACAACACCCTTATAGCTCAATTATTCCACTTTCAACCTCCTAGGGAATCCTGGGGTTTGCAGCTTCAGAGGGGCCGGCCAGCCCCTCTCAAAGCTACAAACCCCAGGATTCCCTAGAAGGTTGAAAGTGGAATAATCACGCTATAAGAATGTCTTGCGGAAAGGTTTTCCCTTCCTTCTGGAGATGGCTGTGCCCATTCAACTTTGTCAGCACTACGGAGGTCAATATTTCATTTCAATTCATACTTAAAGGATTTAGAAGAATTGCACAGGCACGGCTGAGCTCTTGTATCAGGAGACTTATTGTAAATTCTACAGGGGTTAAACTATGGAATGTCTTCCCCTCGAAACCCCAACCCATCTTTTTAAGAAGCTCCCCCCCAAAAATGTCCATTTACTGGCTAGGGGAGGAAAGGGAGGCAATGGAGAGATGTCCAGCTAGGTTCCTATACTTCAGGGATGGGTAATTGAGGAAGGTTGGGGGCTGCATTACCCCTCAGAAGACCTTAAAAGGCTGTACACCTCCACAGCACCCTCTCATTACATTTTTTAAAAAATGACCCTAATGTCCTTTAGGGAGCACAGGGGCCATTATCCACCATGTGGAGGGGCTTCCCAAGAAGAACTTTCTAACAACGGGAAGTGAACAGATGATACTTCCTGTTTTTTTTTTAAAAAAAAAATTCTCTGGCCTAAATTAGCCTGGGGGTGCAAAGCATTGTGTAAGTGCACCACACATCTACTAGAAGACATTTGGGGGCAAAAAAAATTTGAAAATTTTTGAGGAAAAGTATTGACACCTAGGGAGCTGAAGAGGTCTCCAAAGATGGTGGAAATACCCACACACACACCTCCTAGAGGGCAATTTGGGACATTGTGCTAAATGGCAGTTCAGAGGTCGATGAGCAATTGACTGTGCAGGAGAGCCAGTGATAGACCAAACTAGTTTGCAAACACCCCCATCAGTTGAAAGACAAGCAGGGACAGAGTTGTTGCAGCCAGCCCCAGAGGGAAAAGGAACCACCAATGATTTAGGGGAAATAGATTTTCCTTTGCCCCTCAACCTCCAATCATGGAGGAGTCAGAAATGAGCAGCTCAGAGGGAAGCCGTTTTGGTAAAATTAAGAAAACAGAACAATGATAAGTAACACCTGTTTTCATCAGCTATTTAAGTCCATCAGCATGGCTTGCTGTTTGCTTGTAGCACATCACTGTGAAAGCTCTCTCGACCCTTGTGTTCCGGACCTTTGGCTTTCTGGACCCTTTGGATTTGATCTTGACTTGGCTTGGCTCAGAATTTCCACTTGTTTGTATTGGACACTCCCCACCACTTTCTCCTCTTGGGCAAGTACTTGTGCCTCCCTTTCCTTGCTGGCAGAGAGGCACAGGCAGGGAGCTGGACTCTGACAAATATGTTGGTTCAAAACAAATGAATAAATGGACTTCCTGGAGTGCCCAGCAGCACAGAAATAGCCCTGGAGTTTGCATGTGTCCCGTGCATGTGTTCATCCACCACTGCCATAGAGGCACAGTGACAGACA
>CAOLHI010004927.1:10000-40000 GCA_948474755.1 Ctenosaura bakeri | reverse complement strand
AGCTTACAACACAAATTAAAATGGGATATATCTAAAACTGATCAAGTATAACAAGGAAGAACAATTTAAAAGTAATCAAATAAGCTGATATATTAAACGCAAGCAATTAAAATAATAAAAAAGGATTTTAAAAGGCAAGGAAAGAGGTGGCAATTATAACACACCCCAATAAGAGACCCTTCTGCAACTGGCAGTTAATGACCAGAAGCTTATCTGAATAAAGATCTTTCCCTGTCCACAGAAGAGAGAAGACAGGGATCTAGTCTAGTTTCCAGTGGAAAGGCGTTCTACCATCTGAAAGCAGCAACTGAGAAGGTCCTCTCCTGTGTCCTGGGAGGATGGTAGAACTGAGAGAAGGTGTCCTCAAAAGATCTCAAATTCAAACAGGCTTATGTAGGAAACCACAACTTTCCAGACAGGGTGGGCCCAAGCCGCATAAGGTTTCATAAGTTACAATCAACTCTCAGATTGCATCTAGAAATAGACCAAACACCAGTGAAATTACCATAATCAGCCATTTCTGTTCTCCCTGTAACCAGTTCTGGTCGTTAGTCTAGCTGTAGAATCTTGGACCAACACAGAGTAATCCAAACTCTTTCCTTAGTTGCTGGATGTCAGTCTAGATGTTAACAGAAAGCCCAATACAGCAAGTGAAAATAGCATGCCTGTATCGAGTCCTTCTTCTCTCATTACACACAGCAAAAGAGTTTGTCACTTGATGTGCATGATCAGGATGCATGGTTCCTTATTCAATAATGTCAGAATATCAGGTAACCAACAAACAAGGGGATGAGAGAGAACTCAACACAAGGGGACCGATTTTGGCACTAGTCCCATATCTTTTGCGGTTCTACCTTATGAAGTTGTCTTATGCATATACATTTTGAAGTATAGCATGTACACTTTCCAGAAGCAGGGGGAAAATATGCTTCAACTTCATTTAAAAATAAAAATAAAATTGGATATCAGATTCACAACTCAAGGTTATTTCTGGATTCAGATTTATTTTCAAGGCAAACTGGGAAATAAGGCTCTGAAATTTGCAAGTCATCAACCCTAACCAAATCCTCTTTAAACTTTTAAATATATATCTATCTATCAGGATTTATATTAGGCAAGCCAAGAACACTGATTCATTAAATTCTTCCCTAGGGTCCTGGAAACTTCAGTCATCCTGTTAGACACTCAAGGGATATGTAACAGAGGAGGGAGAAGGAAGCAAACATTTTAAAGAAGATTGTCTTGTTAAACATTTCAGGGTTAGTTTTTGGTATGTGCTGAGCTCATTTCCTTGCTGTTACTCTGTGCTTAGTGGGTTGATAAAAAAATTAACACATAAAACTTCCCTACAAACACATCTCACCTCTGTTACTTCCAGAATGCCAAACAATCACTGCATAGCAACAGTTCAATGATACCCCATGCAAATTGCATTTAGTCCTTGCTGCAGTCTGGTAGCAAACAAGCCCAGTTTAAAGGATGGAAAGAAATACAACAATAGTGAACTGTATTTGGGATTTGTATTTGAAGTGGAGGGGAGAGGCAATTGTCTACTGTACGAAGTGTTACTATGTGTTTGGCAACGAGTTGGAAAGAGAACAGCTTGCAAGTCAGGGTTGCGGTAGGAATTCAGTAAGCTGGAAAACGGGATTAGCAGGGAAGTGAATGCAAAAATGGGTTCAGTGTCTTGGATAGCTGCTGTCATAAAACACAGTGCAGATTCACACACCCCTGACAGAGAAGTTGCCAATCACCTGTTAACTTTTGTGAGAATGGGTTTAGAGCAAGGGTGGCCAGCTTTCTAAAAAACATAGAGGCATAGAACTTGGGCCCAGGCCATCTGAAGGATCATGCCTGCATTTAATAGCCCATTAGAAATCCAAGATCTTCTGGAGAGGCCCTTAACTCTGCCCTACCACCTTCTCAGGCTCATTAAGAGCCCTGATGGCACAGTGGTTAAATGCTGGTACTGCAGCCACAACATTGTGAGTTCCATCCTGCCAGGCTCCAGGTTGACTCAGCCTTCCTTCCTTCTGTAGGTCGGTAAAATGAGTACCCAGTGTGTTGGGGGCAATTAGCTATCACACATTGTAAACTACTTAGGGGGTGCTTAGCACTGATAAGTAGTATAGAAATGTAACCACTATTGCTATTTCTATTTGGTAAGGACAAGGAGAAGGCCTTCTTGGTGGCTGCTCCCAGACTTTTGGAACTCTCTTCCTCACTTCATCCTTGCTGTCTGTCTTCTGGCAAGTTAAAACATTTTTATCCTGTCAGGGTTTAGAATCTGACTGGGATGGGCATTTAATGCTATGGAGTGCTGTTTTTAAGGTTTGGTCTTTGTGATAACTCAATAGGCCTCAGTCACATATTCTGAGGTTTGGTCTGCATGACTTGGTGCTGCTGTTACCTACTTCTGTTTGCCCTTCCCAGTAGGCTTGGGCAAAAGCCTCTCCTAGCTTGTATGTTCTTCCTCATTAATAACTGTTGCCATCTGATGTTATTTGACCAAATTTTCCCAGTTTTCATCTGCAAAATGGTGGAGGATATGATGTATTAGAAAAATACAAGTAGAGAAAAAAGAGGAGGACAGAGCACCCGTTAAGACCCCGCAACACAGCCATGGTCCAGCAGCAGCTTACAGGCCAGAAAAATGGCAGGATGAGGCCTATAGCTGCATTCTAGCTCAGGTCTGTGTCCTAGAAGATAGGTCTGAGCTGAGACCTTAAGTAGATAATTGATTAATTGGATTCCATTGCATCATGGTTTTGTTTCTGTTTAAGACTTAAACCATATAATTAACATAATTGCCCTTTCCCTCCTTTCCTCTTCTTATTAAATGCATTCTTGGCAGAATATATATTTATTCTTTATTTTTTTAAAAATAACTCAAGAAAGCAAAGTAGAAGAGGTTAAAAGGGGACATGATAGCCATGTTTAAATATTTGAAAAGATGTCACATCGAGGAAGGAGCCGGCATGTTTTCCACTGCTCCAGAGACTAGGACAAGGAGCAATGGATTCAAGCTGCAGGAAAGGAGATCCCACCTGAACCTCCTGATGGTCAGAGCTGTCTGGCAGTGGGATATGCTGCCTTGGAGTGTGGTGGAGTCTCCTTCTTTGGAGGTTTTTAAGCAGAGACTGGATGGTCATCTGTTGGGAGTGCTTTGACGTGTGTTCCTGCATGGCAGGGGTTCATCTGGATGGCCCCTGTGGTCTCTTCCAACTCTATGATTCTATAAGCAAATATGATCTAATAGGTTTTACTGAAACCTGATGGAATGACACTTATCATTGGAATGTAGTAATGGAGTGGTCCAATTTATTCCATAAGAATAGATGAATCAGGAAGTGAAGAGGAGTAATGTTATATCACCTGCAAGGAGATCCATGATTTGGAGCATGGAAGGCAGGTTGACAACATTTGAGGAAAAATTATAGTAGAGAGAAATGATGGTGACATCAATGTGCTGGTCTGGTATAAATGCCAAGGAAAGGTAAAGGTTACAAACCAAGCCTAATCCTATTTAAATTTCAAAATTGGACAATATCAGCTGTGTCCAGGGTAATATGCCCCAATTTCAAAGGAACCACTTTCATACAAACTGCATGAGACTGCCACAGAAAGAGCAATGTCCATAGCAATGTTGCTAACCAAATCATAATGGTTCCATCCTTCCTATGCCTTCATCTAGGGGCAGAGCCATTCTGCTGTGGCAGTCTCCCACTCCCTGATAGTACAAGAGAATGTTTTGGATCTCTTATGTACCAGAGTTCCACCACCATTATCACCCACATTCAGTAACAATGAGAGCAGGAAAGAATGCAAAAGTGTTTATGGCAAAACTAGGAGGCAATGCATTGCTTTAACAAGCTGCTTTGCTAATTAGATACTTTTTTCATCAGCAAGCTGAAACAGAATTATTTTTGCCTGTAATTGCCATTATTATAAGTCCCCTATTAAAGTGGAATGAGATGGTTTGCCTACCTACTACTCATTATTTTGTGTGTGTGTGCTGAATTAGGTGAGCAATGAGAGGGAGGTGGAACAAGAGTCCCATGGGAGACTTCCTCATGCTGCAGGCCAGAAGAATAGTTTTGTAAGGGCTTTGGCTTTTCTTTTTCTTTTTTTTAATAATTGTCAAGGTGTAGTATCAGAATTGGCCACTTGGAGGAACCAAAGAGCACTTTCCAATGGCACTGTACTAACAATAGCTTGTCAATAAGTGACTTACCCTTCTAGGCAGCAGTAACAATAAAAGGTAAAGAATTATGGGGTGATCAGAATAATGACTAAAGTAAATAGTTCCTTTTAAAAAGTAACTTTCCAAGCTCTGGCTTATGGTGATAGATGTGGTCCACTGCTGCTATTATTTCGTTCATCTTTGCATCAGACTGTACTGGACTATATGAACCAATGTATGACACATTCATATATTTGTCATTGCTTCCCCTTGCTCATTGTTCAAAGTTGATGCAGAGTGATCCATTTTTTACTTTCTGTGCCATCTATTTTTATGGGTAAGTCATAGCTCTCATGTTTTACTGTCTCCTTGTCAAAATTGTAATGCTTACACTTATTTTGCCTATTGCTTAAAAAGGAAAAGAAAAGAATGAAAAGCAGGTAATTTGGGCAATTTGGGCTTTTTATTTTCTTTTGCATTCATCCATCAGAAAATAAAAATTATGCCCTGGGTTCCATCAAAGCTACACTGGAGCATTCAGAAGTGTGTAACTCAGAAACAGAATAAGCTGTTTTAAGGAGTTATTGATGCCAACATTAAATTTACAATTATTCATAAAGAGAAAGCCATTTGAAGAATTCCCCATGCTGCGCATATACAAAATACTTTGCCACGCATAAGAAGTTTCATTTATTAATAGCTCTTTCTGTCTTTTCACCACTGTCTCATTCGAACAAAATAAACTTTCTCCTCCAAGGAGACCAAGAATCTAAAGGACATCGAATATCCTAGAAGGTGATTCACCATTGCAAGAATCTGTCTCATGACAGATGGTGATCTTTTAGTGCAAAACATTGCCCAAAAATATAGGTCAAAAGAAATCTTAAGCCAGTCTTCTACAATGAGTTACCCTAGTTTGACTGCAATCATTCTTTGCCAGCATAGTTACTATCTTATGTGTGTATAGCTGCCCTATGGAAGTGATTGAATATTTTCATAAAATATACAGTGCCTCCATTCAGTTCAAGGCCACAGAAATGCAGTTGTTTGTGTGATGCCACTGTACATACAGATGCTTGTGGTCAGCCCTCCACATTCGCTGAGGTAAAGCGTGCAGGACCCCTGGCAAAAGTGGAAAAACCACAACTATCAAAATGTGTGTATGTATCTGTTGAAAGAGGGCTGAGGCATGGTGGGGAGAGCAGGTACCCAGAGTCCAAACCATGTCAGGGAAAGGAGAGGGAAAGAGGATTGGTTGGCCCTATGCTTCTGCTCCTCACTTATCTCCTTCCTTGGGTGTGCAGAGGATGTTGGGAAAGGTTTTGTGGTGCTGAGAAATCAAGATGCAAGCTGTCCTTAGCTGGCCAGACAGTGGCTGGTGAAGGAGAAAGAGGGCGAGGGGCTAGTTTGTAAAGATCTGCAGAGTTTGATCAGAGAGGGAAGGTTGCCCCAGAAAAGAAGGGCTTGAGGTGGAGAAGTGGCAGCCCTTGGAAAAACTCACAAATAATCACATCCATGAAAGTAAAATCCACAGATGTGAAGGGCTGACTGTATTCTCAACCAATATGTATCTGGCTGCCCATGCTGAAACTAGGAGTTGTACTCCTTTGACTGTGCACACAGCTGTGCATTCCGTTATACATTTGGGCTTTGCATCCCATTGTGCATTCCCTTGTGCATTTAATTGCACAATGTTACTATTCAGCAGAAGAATCACATAGTACAATCATTATGCTGCTTCACATCCAGAAATTTATGATACACAACCCTGAGATAGGGCCCTGGTTCCAGTTTTATAGTTTGGGTTTTATGAAAAGTAACTCCTTCCTTTTGTTTTGTTTTTTTCCCCAAAAAAATAACTAAAATAAGGGGCTGAGATTCTAGATCAGCTACTTAGTTAAGTACACTAAAGCTATTTCCGCACAACAATGCTCTTCCATATCATCGCACTGCAATCCCAAGTCCAGAAGGAAGCACGTCAGCAACGCCCTCCCCTGCACTTTTTTGCTCCATGTGGAAGGGAGCGTGATGGTGCTGCCTCTCCCTTCCATAGCACAGCTGAGCACTTTCCATTGCTCCACTATGGAAGGAAATGTCACCATTGCACTTCTGCGGTTCCCACATGGCCAGGAGGGACAGGAGCACTGCGTGATCACAGGCACAAAATGGATTTTTTCCATTTAGCAAAAACTGCGCAAGTGCAATGTTTGGGGATGGGATGGCAGTGGGCCAGTGATGACATCATGTGGAAGCACTACCTGCCAACAGCTACCCTCCTGTCCCAGATGTGGCACAGCCCCCTTTGTGCAGAAATGGCCTAAGTAGTGACTCCTGGCCTGACCCCCATTTTTCCCCATCCTGACTTATCAGACAGTAACCAATCTGAGCAGCAGAGGTCTGTTCTCCTTTTGATCAGGGTGCAGAAGACTAGTGTTTCTACCCTCCCTTACTGCCAGTGATTTCCAATAGGACAATCAGAAGCAGGATCTCTCTTGCGATTCCCCCTCACACTGGAGATCCCATTATCTTTGCAGATTGGTGGTGTTTCTGGATCCGTTTCCTCAAACGACAGCCCAGATAGGGAGTGCTTACTCTCAGCTTCAGCTGATGTGCCAACTGAACCCCTTCCTAGAGCCAGAGGACCTGAAGATGATAGCCTCAAAGCTGGACTTCTGCAATGCACTGGACATAGGGCTACCTCTGTATCAAATTTGGAAAGTTCAGTTAGTGCAAAACATGGCAGCCAGATTGGTTACTGATGCTTTTAGGAGTGATCATATTACACCAATATTAAAATAACTTTATTGGCTGCCAGTTAGTTTCTGGGCAAGGTACAAACTGTTGGTTCTTACATTTAAAGCCCTACATGATTTAGGTCGAGGTTACCTATGGAATAGCCTTCTCCTGTATAATCCACCTACAGAATCAGGTCTTTGAGGGGGATATTTATTTCAGTCAGCCAGTACCAATCTGGCAACTGTTGACTTTTTCCTCAGCCTGTTACCCTGTATGTTGGGAGTCCCAGAAGGGACGCCCAAATAACCAAATAAAACACAAGTTGGGGAAATTAGTCTCGAGCACTCTCTCAGCTAAACGAGAGTCAGGGTAACTTTAGCAAGGATCTTTAACCCAATGTATACAGTATCAGGTCAGAGAGCGGCTAGACAAGGTTTTAAAGCACAAACAATATTTTATTAAAGACGAGAAACACGAAGGACAAGACATACACTAACTGACTGAGAAAAAGAAATGGGGAGCTTTCAGAAATGGATAATATGACACCTGGTCTCGTAGTCCTGGAGAGAAGTGGGGTTCCGAGGAAGAAAGCTCAGCGGGACTCACTGACGGGAGTTTCCCTAGACAACTGGCAGCAAGGCGGGATGGAAGTCCAAAGTATTCCGAAGTGATCCCAAAAGTGGGGACCTTTTATAGGGTGGATTTTACCTACAGGCTATGTTACACTCGGTGAGAACAAAGGAAATTTGGAGTTGGACAAAGGAGTTGGAAAATGTCAGGTTTTGCATGATGGGTTTAGTACTTAATGACAATAGCGTGGTCAGTTCGTTGACGACCCGATATAAAGGAATGGCTCGGCTTTTGGCCGAGTGGCTTTGTGTGGATATGCGCCGAGCAAAGCCGGTTTGCAGGGAGGTTTTTCCCTAAAGCAACGGAGAAGCTTAAGTTGCCTGCCTGAATGAGGTTTTGGAATGTACAACCATTAATGGCCACGCCCCAGATGTGCTTGTCCGGAGCACCTCTGCAAACACGTGGAGTAGGATGGCAGAGAAAGGTCAAGCAAAGGTCAAATTATTTGATATCAAAAGGATATCTAGTGCTCTCACCAGATATATCATAACCGTGACAACAAGCCACCCCCAAATTATGGAATGACTTGCCAGAAGAGATTTGACAGTCGGATACACTGCCTGTGTTTAAAACAGAAATAAAGACCAATCTCTTCTGGCAGGCCTATCCAGATGGTTTTTAAATTATGAGTTTTTAAACTATGAGCTGATTGTTTTTAATGGGCATGCTTTTTAAATTGATGTTATTCTCTTTTAGATGATTATGTATTTTCAACTGGTGTTTGTGTTTTTAACTCTGTATCTATTTGTTGCTGTATTTTAGTCTCTTGTACCCTGCCTCATCCCATAGAGAGAGGTGGGTAAAAAAATGTGGTTATCCAGTGCTCAGGGACATAACTATGACATCATTATTGTAGCTTCTGATGCAGGATCTTGTCCCTTGCCCCCCCCTTTTCTCTGGATGCCTAAACTGTATTTTCAGTTACTGCAATGCTAGGAATTCAGGAACTGAATGAAAATTTCATTTTAGGGCTAGAATTCTTATATGGGGAACAGCGCAGTCACGTAGGGACGGGAGCAAGGGGCAGCCGTTCGCCCCAGGCAGCAATGTTTTTGGAGTGTCCCAGCCCATAGCCATGCCCCTGCATGCCCTGGCCACACCCCTATGCACAATGGTCATGCCCCTCCTTCCATAGCCCCGCCTCAACCCCCTTCCACATGCTTCAAGCTCTGCCACTGGGACAGTGCCCTCATTTTGCTCCCCCTTCCCTCACAGCAACACCCCTGGAATGATGGTGGTAGAGTAGCACTTCTTTTCCCGCCTTAGGAATTAGGCTAGCAAAGGCTGTTAGCTGTCAATGCACAAACATCTAGACAGGGATATTGTTTGAATACATGAGAAGAAATGTCTGAAGGGGGCAAAGGTTTCCTATACGAGTCCATTTTCTCCACCAATGCACGTTAAAGATAGACAGATCCTCACCATCAAATTGGATTACCAGGTCTGGGGTTTGTTTATTACTTCAAATAATAATACGAATGTAAAAAATCTGTAGAGTCTGTCAGAGACTGAGCACCGCAAAACACTTCTGGCCAACAATTCCAGTGATTGCCTAATAATTCAGTATGTTCTCTAATAGAAATCTTCCACTTCTTTATGCAAATGATGGAGCCAGGGAATAAATTACTGCAGTACGAGTTTTTAAAACTTTTCAGAACAAAAACGGCATTTATTTTTTATTGAAATCTTGTTCATTCAGAATAAAGAAACAACAAAGGACTGAAGGCTACGAGACAATACCTTCACTTTAGCTTATTTTTCCATTTTCCACTTATTTGAAAAGAGGCATTTCCCATCATTTCTTCTCCACTGCAATGTATTAAGAATATTAAATACAAGACATGAATAGGTCAGAGGTTCCTGCATCAACATGTTTCCATCCCATCATGATGCCACAAATAGTACTATTGTTGTTGTTGCTGCTGCTGTTGTTGTTGTTGCATGTCTTTAAGTCACTTCCAACTTATGGTGACCCTAAGGCAAACCTATCACAGCATTTCCTTGGTAAGATTTGTTTGGGGTGGGGTTGGCTTTACCTTCCTCTGAAGCTGAGAGAGCTTCACTTGCCCAAGGACATCCACTGAGTTTCCATGGCTTAGTTAGGATTTGAACCCTGCTCTCTAGAGTCATAGCCCAGCGATCAAACCAACACCCATGCTGGTTCTCTCAAACCACTACAAACCACTACCCCACACTGGCTTTCTCAAATCACTACAAATTGCTTCAGTATGCTGGCTCTCTCAAACCACTACATCATGCAGGTTTATCCATGCCATTGGTAAATTCACTCTGAGTTTCAGTCTGAGCTATCCAAGGTGCTGAATCCCATCTCCAAAACAGATTGAGCATCTTGAATCACTCCTTTTAAGTTTGGCCTACAACCTGAAGCAGATTAATTATCCCTCTGATATGGAAGCCACCAGCCTCCATGGACTAGAAGTAAGCCTCAACTAGACACAGTGGGATTTGCTTCTGAAAAAACATACATAGGATTGTGCATAGTGAAATCAACTACCTCTGATACTGTGTACTTCTGAAGGTTCTTTGCTGCTTGGTTATGTGTTCCATTCACACATACTCTAAAACAGTCTGTCCTCCACCAATTTATTAGTTGAGTTCCTGGTTGATCTTTTAGTAGAGATATACTGGGGGCGGGGGAGTAAAGCCGAGGATTCAACCTAAAATGCTTGAGGAGGAAAATTGGGAATGTGCTTCTCAGCCCCATTATCTCCACTGAGACCTAGTAGTGATTCAGGGGCTGAATTGGGAGATGGGAGATCCAGGTTCAAATCCCCATTGAGCCATGAAACTCAGGTGGCATCCAGCCAGTCATTCATTCAGTTCGATCCTATTTTGCAGGGTTGCTGTGAGGTTCAAAAAGCAAGGGGGTAAGCTAGAATTGCTGATTTCGGTGCACTGGAAGAAAAGTAGGATATAAATATAATAAATACACAAATAAATAAGTAAATAAATCATGTCACCTTTAGCCAGTATTTCATGCAATGAAGCTAGAAACCTACCTAAGTTCCTTGCATCATTTAAACCCCTACATAATTAGGACAGTGAGGTTTTAGTCTAATTGTTGGTCCCAGTTACAACTGTTGCATTGGTAGAACTTGCATAATATTTGACTTACCAAGTTCTCATTTATTCAATAGGTTTACTCTTCAATTGGATTTTAGTATAGATAGCTAAGGGAATGCCCTTGCATAGACCAGTCCTTCCCTTTCTAGACCTTCTAAAAGCAATGTTTTTGCTTTGGTGGTAGGGATGTATGAATCAATAAAGAAGGACCTCCTCAAGGTCAGTTCCCTTAGCTTCTGTCCTCACCTCCTTTCTTTTTCTTTCTTTTTCCAAGCTTGCTTTTAAGTTTTAGAAAGAGCTTGGAAGCAACTAGTAAGCAATTTGTTGTTGCTGTGTGCCTTCCAATTGTTTGTTGCTTATAACAACGATAAAATAAACTTATCATGGGGTTTTCTGGGGCTGAGAGTATGTGACACATCCAAGGCCATCCAGTGGGTTTCCCTGGCCAAGCGGGCAGTCAAATTCTCGTCTCCAGGGTCATAGTCATGCTCAAACCACTACATCACATTGGCTCTCAAGAAATAGCTACTTACTTGTAATTATTTCCCTTTTGCAATCAGAGAGGCATGGCTAAATACAATTCTAACTTCACTTCTTTTGTGGCATAACAGTAAATTTTAGTTACATTCATATGGCCTTAACTAAATGTTGGAGGAGGAATATCTATAGCTGTCTCGGGCTATGCCTTGTGCTTTTGCTTTGTGCAGTCTTCTGGGTGTTGAGGAAAAAATGAGATAGGCAGGTGGAAAGCATGTTTTGTAATGCAGGCCAGTGGCATATATCTTTCGAATGTTTTTAAAGAAGTAAGGCATGGATGGGGATTGTGTGGGCATCCACTACAAACTGCTGCAGCTCCCAGCATTCCTCACCATTGGCTATGCTTCCAAGAGCTGATGAGATGTACAAACCAAAAATATCTGGAAGGTGGCATGATTCCCATCTGTGAAGTAAGTACAGGTTTACTCCTGAGAAATGCCAAAGTGTTGAACCTAAAGCAAGACAAGTGTACCTGACTAACATTTTGGGGTTCCTTGGATCATAATTGTAACTAATTACTTTAAAAGCAACTCTATGCACATCGAACTATAGAATCATAGAGTTGAGAGGGACCCTTTAGACTATCGAGCCCAAATCCAGCTAGAGCATCCCCAGAATGTAACTGCTTAGCCTCTTTTTGAAAACATCCAGAGAAAGAGACTCCACCACCTGTCTAGGTAATTGGTTCCATTTTTGAACCACTCTTATGGTCAAGAAATATTCAATCCATATCTACCCTCCCATAACTTCAAACTATTGGACCTAGTCCTACCCTCTGAGGCAGCAGAGAACAAACCTGCCTCCTCCTCCTCTCTGTGGCAGCTCTTGAGGTAGTGAAAGAGTTCAGTCAGGTCACCTCCAGTCTTCTGTTCACTAGGTGGAACACGCCCAGTTCCCTCACCCTTTCCTCATATGTTTTGTTCTCCATACCTCTTATCGTCTTTGTTGCTCTGCTCTTGCTTGCCTCTATCCTTCATAATATGAGGTGCCCAGAACTGAACACAGTACTCCAAACAAGGCATCCAATTAAGGAAACCTGTATTTCAGAAGAAGGAGCTGGCAAATCCAGCTCTGAGTACTCCTTGCCTAAGAAAACCCTATGATATTCAAAGGGTTGCCGTAAGTCGACAGGCAATGTGAAGATACACACACACACACACACACACACACACGTAAATAAATATAGCACTTGTTAGAGTAAACTTCCCTATATTTGATAATCAAGAGGAACAATTTCTAATTAGGCATATAGTCTCTGTCTACACACACACACACACACACACACACGCAAGCATGGACTCCAACACACCATACAGAAGCCTAAATGAATTTTCAAAAACTTCTAAAATACTCTTGCCAGATTCTGAGCTCTCCAATGGATTAATCTGAAAAACAGCTAGGGACTCAATTTAGACTTTGCTGGCAGCCGGCAAGAGAAACACGTCAAACTCAGAGTTTTACTTTATTGAAGACCCTCTTAGGAAGCTATCAAGAAAGCAATGTGTCTGCCTGGTAGCCAAGGATCAGTGGGAGGTAATATTTAGTTTATTAATGTGCCGTTTGCTGCTGCTTCTCCTCTTTTTCCTGCAGGGTTGATGCCTAACACAAAACTGAGACTCTTGCTGCAGCTTTGCCCTCCCCCATCCCTCCCCACATGCTGTTGTTGTTTTTATTCAGAGCGATAATCTCCAAAACATGAATAAAAGTTAACAAGTTCTTGCCTTATATCAAAATGCATTTTAGTCTGTCCCAGGATTATTCAAGAGAAACAGTTGACTTCTATACTGGAATGGTTGAGTAAATGGTTCCCAGCTTGTAAACAGTGCATCTTTTCATTTCATAAAAAGACTCTTCCAACACTAGAGTCAAGGTTAATTTTGAAACAACCCCTTCACTTTCAAGGCAACTGTATTTATTAGTAAGAGTTTATATTCAACCAAAGAGTGGTTTTCAATAGAAGCCAGACAATACAGGTAAGGCATCTGGAGGATCGAATCATAAATAGAGGATGGACTGTTGACTGACAGGGCTTTTCAAAGTGAAAAGCATTGCGGCAAAATGAAACAACTTTTAGCTCCATTGTCCCCTCAATAAATCCCAAGGAAATTACAAAAGCAGCATGCAGAACAATTTGATGCCATGATTCATACCTTGTCATATGTCACCTTCAATTTATCACAGTGGCAATTTGGGGTGAAGTTGCGGGGAAATAAGTGTGAGAATGGAGTGGTTCAGGGTAGACTAGGGTACAGCCCTGTTACCAGCTTTGCAATTTGGAATTAAAGAGTTCAGGTTCAGCCTTTCAAGCCGGTGTTTTGATGTACTGGATGAGGCTGGCTGAGTGGGAACAGGCATAAGAAAACCAGTGGCTATCAAGGACAAGACTAGAACTTGGAAATAGCACGTTACCATTAATGGAGTTACCTGTCAGTTATGTTATGGGGTAGTAAGAGCGCAACATTATTTTCCTCCCTGGAATTATCATTCTCCCAACACATATATACAAGGACAGTGTGTGGGGAGGGTTACTTATAGCACATACACGCATGCATACCAAAAGCCGGACTTCATTTTCATCTTTATTAAAGATCTTTTTTTTCTTCCTTTTTTTAACCCAAGTCCAAGCCACATGAAGCATGCATGACTTCTCTCAGTAGCTACAAGCACCCTGGAAAGCTCCTGGAAGCACTAATTATGTATATTCTCCCCATCTTGGGCATTCTTTAGAGCTACATTGTTGTAACTCTAAGGGCCTTTCCTCACTACACTGTTATAGTGCTATTATTCCACTTTTAACATCCAATGGAATCCTGGGGTTTATAGTTTAGGGAGGGGCATTTAGAATTCTCAGTGAGCTCTTTGGCCTCAGAAAACTATAAACCCCAGAATTCCACAGGATGTTAAAGTGGAATAATAGCACTATAACAGTGTAGTGTGGAAAGGCTCCAAGGCACTCTGGATCCATAGCTCTGTAGGGTGCTATAGAGGAATTGACATCATTTGTGCTTCCAGGAGACATTGTGGAATGTGTGCAATCTTTCAGAGAGAAAAGCAGGTATCCCACACAGTTTGGACTTTAACTAAAAAAGAGAGAAAGCTAAAGAAAATCGTTGTTTGTTTTAAAGACAAAAATGAAGAAAGGAAGTTACAAGATTCCTCAGGTTCCAAGGGAAACCATTCCAAATAGGGAGCTAATGCTGTCAAATAAATCTCATCATACAATGAGTTACAACCAAAAGGAATGAATGATAACAATGTTTTTGTTGCAAATAATGAGTAATGGAATAAATTACTTATTTTACCCTTACGTTCAGTGCTGTTCAAAGCTAAGTTCCCAAACCAAAACTTAGCCAGTTAGATGCCAGCTGTCAATCAAGTTTCCATTAGATCTCTCAGCAGCCATTGTCTCTTTAAGAAAACTGGCCCTTGCCTTGTTGGATCATCTCAAAGGTCCATGTAGTCCATCATTCTGCCTCCAACGGTTGGATTTATGTTTGTCTGTTTCCTGGAGAATCCCACAAGCAGCATGAGAAGTAAGAGTTATCTTGACTGAATCCTGCATTTGGAGATATAATGTCACTGTACATAGAATTTCCTTATAGCTATCATTATTTTTAACCAAGAGAGATCTCTCTAGGACAGTGTGAAGAAAGTAGGGCCCACTGGCCACATCTAATCTTCACTATATTTTGTTCCCCCACCCACACACATACTATACACCCAAAGCCTTTGACACATATACAAAGTAATTGACTGGAGGCATTTTTTTCACTCCAAAACACCCCCAAACCAGCCCCAAGCTACCTGAAGCACAGTGATTTATCTTCCCCCATATTCCAAGACTCCCCAGCTCTTCTTGCTCCTTCCCCAAAATAGGAAAAGGGGCCCCAAAC
Source organism: Ctenosaura bakeri (assembly GCA_948474755.1). Classification (NCBI taxonomy): domain Eukaryota; kingdom Metazoa; phylum Chordata; class Lepidosauria; order Squamata; family Iguanidae; genus Ctenosaura; species Ctenosaura bakeri. The sequence continues at coordinate 24,937 of CAOLHI010004927.1, read as the reverse complement.
GGACCAAAAATGAAACCAAAAATGACTTGATACCAGTTCTGGTCACCAAATATGTGCATGTGTGACCTGCAAGGAGGTCATGAGGGTCACTAGGGACCTACCTAGTTCAGTGACTCTCCCCTCTATGAATTCATCCCAAACTCATTTAAAGTCATCCCAAGAGTGGCCATCAACAGATGGAGGATCAGCAAGTGGCATTTTCCCATAGCTGACCATGGGCCACTAAAGTCTTTTACTGCCTGTGCTGTTCATCTCCGTCCATCAAACCACCATGAGTGGTAGACAGCTCCCAATGGGAATCCAGAAGCTTTCATTTCAATTACCCATGATGCCACGATATGCCTTTGCTCTGGCCACTGTAGGGAATTAAAATGACAAGGGACCCTGTCAATTCTCCTACAGTGCTCCAGAGTAACGCTATGTGGGAAATTACAATGGCAGTTTATACATCCCCAGTGAGAGTATGGCCAGTAGCTAGTGGAGTACAACCACCACCACCATCAAATAAGCCTGCGAGGGAAAGAGATGGGTCCACCAGCAGACATTTTGCCATGAACAATATAAAACTTGGAGGAATCCCTGAGATCACCATAGACCCATTCACACTACACAATTATAACTCTGTGATTCTATTTCAGCTGCCATGGTTCTGCCCTATGGAATCCTGGGACTAGCAATTAGATGAGGGACATTCCAAGAGAGACAGCATGGTGTAGTGATCTGAGCATTGGATTATAACTCTGGAGACCAGAGCCTGAATCCCCGCTCAACCCTGGAAACCTACTGGGTGACCTTGGACAAGTTACATTCTCTCAGTGTCAGAGGAAGGCAAGGGCAAACTCTCTCTGAACAAATCTTGGCTAGAAAGCTCTGTGATAGGTTCACATTAGGATCCCAGTAAGTAGCAATAGCAGTTACATTTCTATATCACTTATCAGTGCAAAGCAATGTGCTTTAGCTAATTGCTCCCAACAAGCTGTGTACTTATTTTACCAACCTAGGGAAGGATGGAAGTCTGAGTCAGCCTAGAGCCCTGCAGGATCACTCACAACGTTGTGGCTGCAGTACCAGCATTCAACCACTGCACCACCAGAAATGACTTGATGGCACTCAACAAAGCAAGATTCCAACTCTATAATTCTATAGCTCTAAGCAAGAGAAGATTCACTGCTTCTTTGACAATGAAGCAACTGTCCAAGAAGGATCAAGGATCAAAGATCAGGAAAAGAGAAGTGTTGTAGTGTACATAAGACATTTGTAAAGACAAGCAACTTTTGCTTGACTTTACACAAATCTTAACAAAGTGGTGCTCTAATCCCCAACTGCCCTAGATTTTGGTTTTCTGCCCATGTTCTCTCACTTCACTTGCTCTCTGAAGAATGTGGGCCTATCCATTGTTCAATTATTGTTTTTTTTTTAAAGGAAGATAAATCTCTGTATCTGATTACTTCATCACCCTGCCTTTTGTTGAAGCATCTCAGCACCCAATACCTTCTCTGAAATCTCAATTGTACTTTATATTGCAGGAGTTTCACTTGGTCTGATTAAAGTATTTAATTTGGCCACAGTTTGAAAGTAGCATGTTACAGATAATAACATTATCTGTAAAGTGTTACAGAGGAGGAAAGTAATGAGGGAATAATGATGTTTCTGTTGCAGAATAGTCTAGAATTAGTCATAATGTTATCAATGGGTGCTATTTTTACTTAGTATGACTAGTTTTTAAAAAAAGCAGTGAGAAAACTTAACAGGTAATGCAACAAGTTATTTGCCCTGCCTCCACACACACATTTAACATTAGCAGTAAGGACTTACTTCTTTGGACTTTGCAAGCATGTTACATAATGGTCTAAAATCCTGTTGTTAGTCCCAACTAGAATAGATCCACTGAATCAATGGGTTTTACCTATTCACAATCCAACAAATAATTCAGTGGGTCTTATTTAGCTGGGATTACCCTATAGGCTTCTCACCAATGAATCTCTCTCTCTCTTTCTCTCTCTCTCTCGTACACACACACACACACACACACTATACTCAGGTACATCTGCATTCTCAGTTATCTCATCCATTTTTGGCTCAGGACTTTCAGAACACTGCTGATCTCTTCTGTTCCTCTTGTAGACAGCTGCATCATTAGTCTGAACCAAATATGATCTAGAGGTCATATGCTGCTCTGCTCACCATCACTTTTGCAGGTTTCCACATTCCTTTTCGACAGATGGCAACTGGCCCTTACTCTTTTTCTTTTTTTTTATTTCTGAAGGTCTGACATCTGGCACATGCCTGTATGAAAACTTTAATTTGAGCACACATGTCTGGCCAATAAACAGCTTCTCAGGCCCTTCCTTTGCATAGCTCAATTCCCAGATGAACCAGACATATGGTATTCAGTATTTCTTTCCTTAGGTCTTGAGGTACTATGACTCTGTCTTTCCTTTTTTTCAAAAAAAGAAAAAAAAAGTCCACGAAATTTACTTAGGTGGCTGAGGTGTTATCAAGAATGGGTATCAGCCAACACTGAGTATTGCTTAGAGGTAAGTACGTTTGTCTGAGAATAACCTCTGATAAACCAAACAAGACTTACCTCTGAGCTTGTGTGGTCATCTGTCTTGGGTTCACCTGGTTTGCTAAATGTTTCTTGTGATCTTTTTCTAGTACTCTCCTTATCCTTCTGTCAGATCTAATCTATGTTCCCATGGCTTGTGTTTTTCTGTTCATTGCACGTCCTTCCCACTCGGTAGGATTAGTTAACTAGCAGATAGTTGGTTTGGTTAGTTTAAACATTTCTATATCATCCTCTCAGGCAACACTTCCTCAAGATTATGTACAAAGTAAAAAAAAAATAGTCCAGATAGTTTGGTTGCCTTATATATCCAAATTAAGCTTTAGATCATGTGTCAGTCCATACCTTTTTGCCATTTCCATTCTAGTTGCCTACTCAGTTGAAATCCAGTTGCTTACCATGTAGGGTAGATAAAGGAACCACCATTTTGTGTACAGATTTGTGCTGATTGGGTTTCAGCTCTTGTTGGCCAATATTTAGTGCCTGCTGAGAAAACTGTGCTTCACAGTTGGGTATCAGTGTATTTATGTCTGGGGACATTTATGCCAGCAGTAAGGCATGGGCCAAGCAGGAGAGACTCTCTCACCCTGAAATTTGGAAGTAAGGCATCCTTCCTCTTGCTCCAGTCATGTGCCTCCATTTCTTTAAGCTCTGTGGTTTGACTTTTTCATGGATGAGCTAGAAGCCAAGGGCCTGCTGAGATATTTTGGGATCTCACCCTTATTTCTCTTCCCTATGTGCCTTTGCTTCCCTATGTGTGTTATTTCCCCCTGTTCAGTCAGGATCTAAGCAGAGACCTTGCTCCAGGGCCTTCCACTCCAAATTCTAATTTTAAACTCCATTCCACATCTTTATGAGATGCCCAAGTCACTAATAAAACTTTACCAGCAATTATTCTCCCCAACATTACTTAGCACGGTATGAATGGGACTGAAGATCACATCATTCTAGGGTCCGAGGTGATTGCCCCAATATGTGATTCAAAACCTGGTTCAAGGCAGGATAGTCTGAGCCTACTGTAAGTTTCTGAGTAGTGAAGCCTAGAAACAAAGCTCTTCAGGTTCCTACTCTCCTGGATAGATACACATGCTTTTTGTATTTCTGTCTTTCTCCTTCCTTCCTGGTACATTAATTAAATCTGACCATTCAGTTCCTCAGATACCCTACTCTTTTTCACTCATATTTTTCCTGTTACACTTAGACCTCAAAGACCAACTCGCCATTTCCCTCAGACCTTCTCCGTTCGTCATTTGCTGAACCATAAGTCTCATCTTCCATTTCTTACTGATTAGCCTTTATTAGCCATTTCCACACTAGACTGTTATGGTGCTATTATTCCACTCTTAACATCCTGTGTAATTCTGGAGTTTGCAGTTTAGGGAGGGGCCTCATAGTCTAGTGCAGAAATGGCCATTGTCAGGTATAGCATGTACATCTAGTGCTATAAGTGGGTACACTAACACAGTAGTGTTCAGTGGCTTCCATGCCAGGGGTACAGTGAAACAATAAGGAATTTAAAGGAGCTATCTGAGGTTCTGAACCTATTTGAGGGATAGGATTTAGCACCCTGGACAGCTCTTTTAAAGGATAAAATAAAACTGAGAGCAGACTCAATACATTTCTGACATGAAAGCAGCTGGCTAGCACTGCTAACCAGCCATTTTTCCTTCCTGTACACATTTTTGTACACATATAATCTCTCTATGGTATAATTCTCAGTACTCTTGCATTAAGCTGCCCATTTCAGGAATAGTACACCTCTGAAAAAAATCACAGTATAATTGTCTTCATTGGATGCATGTGTAAGGGTATAAAGTTTCATCATCTCTTTTTTGTTGGATTCATGAAATCCTACTTCCACTTTCCTCCCACCCTTCTTTTTTATCAGATTGCAAGACTTTGTTTGGGGCAGGGCAGGAGACCTCATGGAAATTCAGTCACATTCTTAATGCATTTTTCCTAATGTGAACGTTTATGTATACATTTTACCATGTACTAAAATATGTTTCTACATAATCTTTTTCAAATGTGTTCATTTTAGCTGCTTGGACTGAAAAAAATGTATCCATTTTTGTGCATATTTTATTTCTGCAAAAGGACAAAAAAGGTTACTTTTGTTGAAACTGTCCAGTCCAAGAAAATTCTTTTCCATCCCTAATATCTGTGCATAACTGAAGATATTCAGTTAACAATGAAGCAGTTAAAAAGGCTGTCCATAAAAGCAGCTGTATTGAAGTTGCACAATATAAAAAGTAATAATTGTGTTAGAAGATACCAGTTCTCAAAGATTCAGAGCTATATTGTTGTCTGTTGCAAAACCTCTTTCAGATGAGTAAAAAGTTTCATACCCATTGTGTTATCGCTCTTCAGTAACAGATCATTTTAATGTTTTTTTAAAGAGCCTGATAAATATTATTTGAATTCTTTTCACCTTGTGCGTGTCACACAAATGTACCTTTTCTAATATGCCAGGTTTCCTGACATCTCTGATGCTTTCTTGTTTGAAGAGGTCAGAACAAGGTCAAGAAGGCTTCTATTGGGAATTGTGTGCAGAAGAAAATCCTATAATCTGAGAAGTCCTCTCTCATCCATACCTTTTAAGATTTCTTAATACTGCTCCTTTTTCCTTTTTCTTTTTTTTTGGGGGGGGGAATGGTTGTTAATTACCATCGATCGTATACCCTATTGCATATAGATAATCTTAATGAAGTTGTGCTCTTCCAGCTACACCGAAGGCAACTAACAGATTCTTGGGTGCATCAACAGAATGCAATACATACAAATAGTTTCCAAGATGGAAAGCTGCCAAACCTGATCCCAACTATTATGCTGCCATTAAAAGTTAGATACACCACTTATTTATACATCTGAACTGCTTCTATGATGCTGTTCTCTGCTTTGAAGGGAATTTTGTTTTGAACTGCTCAAACCAGTTTAAACTGTTCATAGGGATTCATTTTGACATGTCAATTTTAAGTGGGCAAGAAAGGATAGGACTTTTTATTTTTCCCATGTGCCTTCAAATCATTTCTGACCTACGGCAATCCTAAGGCAACCCTATCAGGGCTTTTCTTGACAAGATTTGTTCAGATGGGCTTTTGCCTTTGCTTTTCTCTGAGGCTGAGAGAGTATCACTTGTCCTTCACCATTTCTGCATTACAGTGTTAAACTGCTGCTATTTCACTTTCAATGCCCTGTGGAATTCTGGGGTTTGTAGTTTACTGAGACCAAAGAGCTCTTTGGCTGAGAATTTGAAGTGCCCTTCCCTAAACTACAAACCCCAGAATTCAATAGGAGGTTGATAGTGGAATAGCAGCACTTTAACACTGTAGTGCGGAAACGGCCCTTCCGAGTTTTCCATGGTCAGGCATGGATTCGAACCCTGTTATCCAGAACCGTAGTCCAACACTCAAACCACTGTGCTATGCTGACTCATAGCAAAATTTAAAAGGGCTACTTTGGGCTACACTTTAACCTTGATCAATGATCAGAAATATGAGGGTATTCAAAGGCATTCAAACATAAAATACCTTTCAGAGAAGTGAACTTTGCTATGCATAAAAGAAATTATTATATGAAACTGAGCTCTGCTCTGCTCTGAGGTAAAAAAAGTGGCTTTATGGAGTTAAGCTGGGTTTTTCAAGAAGAAAAGTTTTTGCACTGGGTACACGTGCATAAACTTGAGCTACATTTTGTATACATGGTAGAAAAATGTTGTATTAATGAGAATGATAGCTGGCCCTGAACATTTAACTTTTAGACTGTCTTTGAAGTTTGTGGAGGTATAAATGTTAAAGCTCTTTTCCTCACCAATTGCAGGCTTTTTAAAGTATACTAATAATGGTTAGGAAATGCCTGCACATCAAAAGTAAACAACTAAGAAGTATGAGTTAACAGGGGTTAAGTTATATGGAAAGTTCATATTACAGCAGTGACTTGTGAGGACAGCATATTAGTAAGTGAGCTTCTGCCATATGGAAGGACTGATCCATTTTCTATTGGGTATCAGCTAAAAGGTCAAGATGTAATGAAGTATGAGCATATACCAGGTCCATGATGCCATGTGTTGCTACAAACCTTTGAGCTGATAAACCACCAGCAGTTACAAGATGCTAGATGTAATTAGTTTAGCATCCTATGGGTATCCTAGACATAGATTAATAAGCTAAAGGGTATTATGTGTCAAAAAAGAAAAAGAAAAAACGGAGCGGCCTATAGAAATGAGCAAATGATAAAAGTGTTCTAGATCACAAAATCAGAAAGATGGGAAAAGGCCAAAGAGCCATCTAGTACAAACTCTCAGCCACAGACAGCGTAAGAAGATGTTTGATACCCATTAATGTCATTGGTCTCAGTATTATCCGTACTGGCTGTGGTTTGCTGAGATTTTCAGGTAGACTTTTTTTAAAAAATCATCAGCTATCTAATGAAACTTGGGCCTTTCTGCATGCAAAGCCTGTGCTCTGCCATTGAATGTCCATCCTTCCTTCTTTTTAATTATCCCGGGGCAGCCAATATAGCCCACTAACAAAGGTGCAATGCAAATTCATCCCTGTGGTGTAGTTTAGGCAAAAGCACTAAGCCAGTATTGTTCATTCTTATAACCATGACCCTGATCCATTTCTTGGAAGAAAGTGCCAAACTGTTGTGTATCATAACAAATACAAAATAATAGAATCATGAAGCTGGAAGGGACCACAAAGTCCATCCAGTCCAACTGTCCGTCAAGCATGAAAACACAACTAAAGCACTCCTATGAGACAGCTGTCCAACGTCTGATTAAAGACCTGCAAAGCAGAAGAATCCCACCACATTTTTAGACATTCTATTCCACTCTCAAACAGCTCTTATAGTCGAGAAGTTCTTCCTGTTGTTTAGGTGGAATCTCTTTCCTTGTAATTTAATGATTCATGTTCTAGCTCTGGAGCAGCAGAAAATAAGTTCACTCCATCTACTACATCATTTCTTTAGATTTTAAAAATAGCCACCATATGACTTATTAGTCTATTCTTCTCCAAGATAAATATACCAAGCTCTTTAGCCTGTTCCTCATAGGGTTGGTTTCCAGACTCTTTACCATCTTGGTTTTCTTCCTCTGGACACATTGCAGCTTCTCAATGTCATTCTTGATCTGTGGTGCCCAGACCTGGACACAATATTTGAGGTGAGGTCTGACCAAAGCAGAATAAAGTGTTTCTACTGTCTTCTTTGATCTGGGCCTTACATTCCTACTAATATAGAATAAAACTACCTTGGCTTTTTTGAACACTACATCACAGGCCATTTCCACACTACACTATTATAGTGCTTTTATTCAACTATCAACATCCTATGGAATCCTGGGATTTGCAATTTAGGGAGGGGGCATTTAGAATTATCAGCCAGAGAGCTCTTTGGCATTAGTAAACTACAAACCCCAGAAAATTCCACAGGATGTTGAAAGTGGAAATGGCCACACTGTCAATGCATGTTTATGTTGTGGTCTATCAAGCTTTTATCAAGAGGTGGGAATTGTGCATTCATAGTCCATTTGTGGCCTTTTGGAGTGGAGTCCAGGACTCTCCCCTAATGCCTTGAACCCAGCTCCCAATTTTCAGCTGAAAAATATCATCTTAGAACTGAAAACAACACTTTTACATGATTATTTAAAAAAAAAAACCTTGCAGGGTCTCCTCCCACATTTCATGACAGCATCTGAGAGACAAATGTGCAAGAGCTCCCAGCTAGCACCTTGCAGGCAGACGCAGTTACAGTTGGAAGTAAAAATTTTAAAGGCTTTGGAGGCGCCCAGCTTTTGAATTTTTGTATCAGGGATTGCTCACTGTGCTATGATTCTACTTTAACTGTCATGGCTGAGTTCTACAGAATTCTGGGAATTGTAGTTTGTTGAGGCACTGGAGCTCCAGGATAGCAAATTCTAAATATCTCATCAAACTAAAAATCTCAGGGTTCCAAAGGATGTAGCCATGGCAGTTAAAGAGATATCAGAGTGTTATAATAATATAATGCCAAAGAGACTGAAGAGCACTTTTTCCCTTCTTAGGGTTACCATAATTTCTACACAAATGTTCCTACACAAAATGATCACATTTTACTTTTGTGAAGCACACAAACAAACACATACATGCAACAAGTATGAGTTGCTGTTGTTGTTGTTGTTGGAGGAGGAGGAGGACACAAACAACCCACTTAATGCTTTTAATTTTAAAAAAATCTATTCAAGAAGCATTGTCATTTTGTGTAGCTGTTATCATTTTGTGCAGCTTTCATGATTTTGTGCACAAAATTCATTCTTGCAAATGTGAGAATTCCTACCACAAAGGTGGAAAATTGCTCACCAGCAATCAGGAAATCAGAAAAGAAATGTTCTATGGTATGCAAGAATGAGTGAATTTGCATCATTATGCTCTTCTGATGTTTTAGATTACAGATGTTATAATCCCTGACCACTGGCCATGCCAACTAGACCTTATGGGAGTTGTGATCCAAAACATCTGAAGATGTCATGTTGAGGAAGGCTGCTGTAAATCACCATGTCTACCTATAATGGGATGCGTATACATCTAACCTGATTTCATGCAGCCTAACTTTAAAGCCCTGTTTAAGAGATTATTCCAGACTTCTAGAAGGTGAAATCTGCCACCTTCCCAGAAGCCTGTTGTGTGGAGAGGAAGAATAAGAGAAAGGCACAGAAAAGAGAAGGGGGAATGAGAGAGGGGAAATAAAATAAAGGGTTGCCCAAAAATACAGAGAGAGAAGGGTTCAAAAGAGCATTGGCACTTTTATTGACCAGCCAAATGGATAGAAAGTCAAGCCGATCTGTTACTATAGTGGCCTCTTCACATTTGCAAGGGTCCTGGGTACAGAACCTTCACAAAAGTGGAAAAACTGTGAATAACTCCCCCATTCTCCTCCCATTCTCCTCCACATCTCCCTCCTCCCATTCCTTTGCCTCTGACCTCGGAATTCCCCAGGGGAAGAGAAAAGAAAAGGTAAAGGGCTTACTGGTCTTTTCTCCTCAGAGGGAGAAGAACAGAATTCTGGTGTTCTAGATACTTCCCTTCACCATCTTGAAAAAGGAGAGATAGAAGCAAAGAGAACACCTGACCAATCAGCAGCCCATGCACAGCAGAATGTGCAACCACATGGCAGAGAGGCCACACCTTCAGCAGTGGAAGGGGAGCTTTGCTCAGCCAAAAGGAAAAAACATCCATGTTAAAAACAAGCCTGACAAGCCTGAGGTGAGGAATGCCAGGGAACAGAAGGAGGAAAAGTGGGGGAGGCAGACACCTGCCTTGCAAATAATCAAATTCAGAAAAGTCAGTTCCATGAATTAGGGGGAAGTCTGTACGTGCATGGCATTATTTAGTCTGAAACACTGCATATATCTGAAATGGGTGCAGTTGTGTGTGTTTAGGTAGAAATACACATGCGCACGCATGCGTGCACATGCACACACGCACACAGACATACACATACATACTACCTTTCTCCCAAGATCAAAACTCACAGTGACTTACAGAGTTGAAATAAGCACAATATAGATTTTTTTAAAACACAAAAGGAGTGTAGTTGAAATGTCATGAAATGATCTATAACAATGAAATAATTTAAAACATCATTTTGAAAAAAAGTAAACTATAGACAAAAGCAGTACAGAAGACTAGAAACAACCTTTTCTTTAACGGCAGTTGTTTGGGATTTTCCAAAGTCTTTGCCTGCTGATGGAAAGATAACAAGAAAGTATCCAGTTGATCCTCCCTTGGCCAGCAGTTTCACAGCTTGGGATCAGACACTGAGAAGGCTTTCTCCCATCTCCCCCTTGAGATTGGTAGGACAAAGAAGAGGTCTGAATGGCTATAAGAAGGAGAGTGGTCAATGGCAGGCAGGGATGACAGGTGTGTGAAGAGTCCCAAATGGCAATAGAATTGAAACAGACAGACAGACCTGCATTTTTTTTCTTTTCTTGCTACAGCTTCTGTGCTCCCAGAAGGATGGTCCTGATTATTTTTAGGTTGGTTACTGGCAAATCCAGGTATATCACCTGTGAAACGTAGGCCTCTCCTCCATCATCATTGCTGTAATGGTGTCTCTTTAATGAGAAACCTAGGATCCTTGGAACTGTGTAGCATCTGAAGGAATAGGATGAGCAGGTTGTGCACCACCCCCTTGGGGTGGTGCGGCTGTTGGAGCATTTCGGAAATCAAAAGGCTTGCCGCTGCGTATCTGCATAGACCACACATTAGAACATCCCTCCAGAAATGTTTAAAAGGTGATTTCTGAGTTGCTCTGGGGAAGGAAGTTGGCATGGTTAATTGCAGCCCTGCTGGAGCCTACATCACACAAAGGGCTCAGTGAGAGCTAAAGAAGGAGAATTTAATCAGGGTTGGTAAAGATGGTTTTTAATGGAAGTGAATTCAGCAGAGGACAATAATCATTAAAAAGCTAAGGTGTTAATCAAAAAATTCTTACACAGAGGGGGCAAGTCCCCACCATGTAGAACAGACTAAAATATCCAGAAAATCTTGCATTGTTCCCATCCTGCATCTTCTGTTATAATGCATTTGTGGCCAAGATCCCATTCAGCAGCTGCATAAATTTACCCTGGTGCAGTTTTGCTGAAATAATGCCATGCCAGAGTTCAACTGATTCATGCTGTGGTGCAGCTGTTTGCACAACAGTGACAATACTTTTCAGTTGGCTGCTGTGCAGTGATTACACCTCTTGGGCAGCCCTGATTAAGATGCCAACCTTGTGCAACCTTCTAGAAAATGCAAATGTTTGTGTATCTACACCAACATATGCCATCAATGGGATTCCAGCCAGTAGTGTAAGCTCCCCTACAGAAGGGTCTGGACATTTTTGTCCAATGCACAACTTCTACTTCAGTCCAAAGTTGCAGAAGGAGAGTTCTGTGTGTGGTGCTACTGTGCACAACAATGTGCATACACACAAAATGTACATTCAGTTGCACAGAGTTGCCATTCAACACAAGGACTGTGTAGCACTATAAAAGCACAATTCCACCTGAATGTACATTGTTTGTTTGTTTGTTTGTTTGTTTGTTTGTTTGTTTGTTTATGAGCATTTATAACCTAACTTTCAGCCTAAACGTTTCTCAGGGCAGCTTACAAATCAATAACCTGACAGCTCTCTGCTCTCAGGCTTACAGTCTAAATTACACACAACACACAAGGAAATGGGAATAGCAAGGGGAGAGGGTATAATGTCTAACACATACTGGCTGCTCTTCTCTTCCCTCAGAGGTCAGAGCAATGACAATTGGAATGGAAGGAGGGTCACTCACCAGCCACTGGGACATGGCATGATGAAGTGGTACCTAGCTGCTCTGGTCCTACTCAGAGAGCAATGGCAGTTGGAACATGTAGAAAGAACTTCTCAATAGCCTTTGGAGCCAACACATGATGGAGCTGATGTGGAATCTATTCAGTCCTGAAGAAAGATCTTGGCCAATATCTATATCCTTCTTCCAGTTGAGGAGGGCCTATAAAGAATGTGCCCAACAGACACCTCATTGTGTTATGTCAGTGCTCATTATACGACACAACCATTCCCACATCCAATACTCTGAGATTTCATTAGATAGGATAATAGGATAGAAAGTAGAGGAGGAGGAGGGGGGGGATAGGAATGACAACATCATCCCCTTGGTAATTCGTGACAGCCACATTTAACTAACAGGAGTCTTCTCCCAGTGATTTGCAATTCAGGGAGAACTGAGGCTTTTTTGACTCAAGCAGAAGTGAGAAAAGGTGGTTTCTTACCCCTGCTGGCAGTTCATAGAGGATAAAAGCTCTCATTTTTGTGCATGTGATGACTCTAATTCTATTGATGTGAGATTGTTCCTCAACAATCCCTTTATCGAGTTAAGCTAATTCACTTTTCTCAGCAGCAAAGTACAGAAGAAAGACAGTGCAGACAACAATGTAAGCAAGCAGATAATTTCATTGGGCCAACTAATGTGAGTGAAAGTAGACCTGTCAAGAGACAAATTCAAGGTATATACATTAAAGGGTCTTCTCCTCTCTCGGGCCCCTGGATTTTACTGAATACATTTCACCAGAGGCAAGAAAATACCAAAAGCTGGCTCTAGACAGCCAAGTCATCCTTTCTATTACTAGAAAGAGATAATTCGGGGAGTTTGGAGGGAATAAGGGGTACAAAACTAACTTAGGGACTACCTATAGCATAAGGGCTGAACTTTGTCCACCACATTCTAAGACCTGATAATACTTCATTAAGAAGCTGTCTCCTGCAGTTCAGACGCTCATCACAAGAGGCAACTGACTGTAGATCCCACCAGCTCCTCACATTCAGTCCCTGGGGCTGTGGCTCAGTAACCAATCTAACTTGTGGATCACTGTATTAAAAAAATCACAGACGTCCTTTTCAATTAAAATGAGATAGCTGCAAGGGCTATTAAATTCACACATGTATGTTCTCATTTCATGGACTACAGCATGATGTTTGTTTACTTATTTATTTTAAAATTCCAAGGCAGCTCAAAAGCAATATTATAATCAATCATAAAAATACCACTGAAAATGTGAAACAATACCATACACAACATCAACATTTCAAAACACCTAAGCAACCACAAACAGCCAAATCAGAGCTAGAAAACAACATAGGAAACAAAAATCAGAAGCAATAAACTATAGCAAAATACTCATAATTAAAAATGTCTAACGAACTGTGACAGTCTTAGCCTAGGCTCTGAAGCTCATCAAAGGTAAAGATAAATGGGCAACCTTAGAGTATTCCAGAACTGGAGGCCTACTACAGAAAAATTCCTTTCTCCAGATACTGTCCACCTAACTCCCAACTATAGGGGTGTCAGAGAATTGGCTCCAAGAACAATCACAACTCCCTCAAAAGAAGTGGGCTCACACAGGCACAGACAACAATATATGAACAAGCCAATACAATGTTTGCAAATTGTATGTGTAACACACATTTGGTATCCTGTTAGTGACAAGCACAAGTGTAAATCAACCTTTTGACCTTGTATATCTTTTGTGGGTTGTTGCAGAGTTTGCTGTTATCTTCCACCCCCTTGCAATGAGCAAAGCTCATCCAAGACTTGCTTGGACTCCTTTGAATAGTCATTCTCTGGCTAGTGGAGAATGCAGCGGATGAGACAAGGATCTGGCTATGCCCCCATACCCAGAAGCAGAATGACTACATCATATGTGGTGAATTCCAAAAGACACCAATGGATTTCAGCAGAAGATGCTATCAATGTGCATCTGTCATTGGACATAACCCCAATCTTCCTACCTCACCCAGGGTCCTGGAGCTAAGGAGCAGGGAGCCATAGCAAACTTCTGCCTGCAGAACTCTTATGCTATGCTGGACAATGTAGGATCATAACTATTTTCTTAGGAGCTGGGCTTTTCTGTTTCCCCTGAGAAGCAGGCAATGAAGGTGGAGTTGCATATTACCAAAAACAAAACAAAACACCAGGTTTGCTACTGATTAGCATAGCTTTTGTTCACTTTCTACCACTCTGAAATGTGCACTACATCCTATTCCAGATCTCAGAATCATCACAGAGTGTTTCCCTGTCTCTGGTGTACACCATTGATTACCACTGTTGGTGGATAGGTGAAAGGCATAATTGTATTATTCAGGATGGGGAAAGACTTCATTAGGGTTTGTTTTTAACAAGAATTCACAAGCATTACCTTCCTACTCCAGATACAAGAACTTGAGATTTAAAATTCCCAGTGTCAGAAAAACCAAATCTGACAGATTTCTTCTTGCAGGTGAAGGTCTTTCCATTCTTAACTCTTTAAAATCTGGATTTTGAATGTTTGTGAATTCAACTACGTTAGTGATGAATTAGAGTTTTCCCCTGAGATGGCTTTCATCTTTAACACCTATATGGTACACAATGCGACATGGTCCTTTCTGTACCAGGCCGAGGCATGCTTATTGAATTTGGCTGGTGTCAATGGAAGTTTTTTTTTTTTTTCAGTTCATTTTCGAAGAATTTCCCAAAAGGTACATATTTGTTCATATCTGGAGTACAACTAATAATTGAAAGTGAAGCAAAACTAAAGTTATAGATTTTCCCATAGTTATTAATGATATACAGCAGATAATTTAGAGTTCATAGAAGTTATGGGAGAGCCAGCATGGTGTAGTCGTTTGATCATTGGACTATGATCCTACAGACCAGAGTTCAATTCCCCACTGCACCATGGAAATCCATTGGGTGACCTTGGGCACATCAGATACCCTTAGCCCCAGAAAACCCTATGATAGCTTCACCTTAGAATTGGAAATGAGTGGAAGGCACACCACCACAACAGCAACACTTTATGAGACAGGGCCACCATTTCCAG
>CAOLHI010004927.1:0-5000 GCA_948474755.1 Ctenosaura bakeri | reverse complement strand
TTTTCTGTTCTTGAAAAGAATGCAGACAAATATCATTTTTTAAAATAAAAAAAATCACTGTGTTTAGGGCCCTTGTTTTATTCTTCCTTGATCTTACATCCTTGGTTGCAGCTTATGCTTCTTTCCTGAATCAGTCACATGGATAATTTCACCTCCAGCTCATGTTGTTCCAACAATTTTAGCCTGGTTCATTTTTCGGCCATGTACAGTGACAGAGATGAAAGAAAATCCCTCCCTGCCCCCAACAAAAAAAAAAAAGAGTGGAGGGAGACTGAGTGCTTATTTTCATTTTTCACCTTCTTAGGTGGCTAAGGGGTAAGTTGTTTTGATGTTTAACCGGGGCTGAGAATGCCACTTTTCTTATGCAACTCTTTACAAAGCCCCCAGAATAACTCTCTGTGGTTACAACTAGGAGAAGAAAAATTAAGAAATTCTTGTATTATTTTTAAATACTCTTTATGCAGGGAAAAATCTTTTCAATGTTTAAAAAAAGTAAAAGAAAGTCGCTCCAAAACAGGAGTTTGGCCCAAATAATAAAGAAAAGGGTAACAAACAGGTATTATTTATGTTAAAAAGTGATCAAATCACTGTTGTTTTTCTTTCTTACATAAAGAACATCCTTGTGCTCTTGTTATTCAAGAATTAACATCCAATATAGTTTGTACCTTTTTAAAAATAAACTTTCTAGTGCTCAGCTGCTTCCTTTGGCTGAAAATCCATCATGGCTGGACTCCTGTTGGTGTCTCAAGCATTTGTTACGCCTTCCAGTAGAAGCAGTGGGACATACTTGTCCAATGTGGAGCATCAGCATTGAGTTCAATATTGTGGAAGTGGGGTTACTCCAAAACATGGGTAACTCAGGGATCTACCCACGATGCCAGTGAAACGGTGAGGAATATTAGCTCAAAGAGGAGGCATGTGAGAGGGGGGTAAACTTACAAGATCTTTTACACATATATGTATACTGGTACTAGTGTAGGGAAAAACAGCCTGAGAGTCAAAAGTAAGCTTATTGTTTATTGATAGAGTTAACAATCACACACACCCAAGATCCAAGCAGTCTCTCAATCACACAAGGCTAACTAAAGGAAAAGGAGGAAAAGTTTTGGATAGCAAGAGTTTAGGGCGAAGTGGGTGATATTTACCATCCCAGAGAGAAGTAAAGAAGTGACTGTGGATTAGACTAAAACTCTGAGAGTAGTACAAATTGGGAACTGGAGCAGCAGAGTGACAGTCAGGACACCAAGAGTACTACAAGTTGGCTAATCCAAAGTCAGAGTTTAAATACCCTATTTCTGCCTGGAGGGCGAAGGTGTTAATGGCTCTCTGGCAGAGTAAACAATGGAGTCCAGAGGGTGGAGAGGGGAATCCAGATTGAGCTAATGGTCTTAGCATTAAGTGACAAAGGACTGATGAGAATCATGATAAGACCTTGATTGTTGGGCAGGAAAGGGAATAAAGGAAGACGTTGCTGGGGAGCTGGGAAGAGGGCTGAAGATCATTTATTTAGTTTCAGGTTCCATTGTCTCTGAAGGTTGAGTTGTTGATGGAAGTTTGCAAATCCATTGTCACTGGAGTTTCCTCAAGATTTCCTAACTATGGCCTGACCATGCCTTGAGGTCCTGTCTAACCTTAGGCCCTTTTCGCACTAGGCTTTTTGCGCGAGCGGGGGCGGGCGGCTTGCGGGAAAAGCCTAGTTCGGGAGCCTGCCGGTTCCCCGCTGGTTCCTTCCGCAACCGAAGGAACCAGCTGGGAAACGGCACCGTCCCGGAGGCGGCGGCGGCTCGCGAATCCATCCCCCCCCGCGCGCGCAAGAAAGGAGCCCGTCGCTCCTGGCGCGCGCGGGGGGGGCGGGCGCGACTGTCGCTCGCTCCTGGCGCGCGCGGGGGGCTGCTCGCGACAGCCTCCCAATCGCGCGCGCGCGCACGGGGGGGCGGGCGCGGCTGTCCCTCGCTCCTGGCGCGAGCGACAGTCGCGCCCGCCCCCCCCGCGCGTGCCAGGAGCAAGCGACAGTCGCGCCCGCCCCCGCGCGCGCGCGAGCGGGAGGCTGTCGCGAGCAGCCCCCCGCCCGTGCGAAGCAGGATGCTCTCGCATCCGCCGCGCTAGCTCCCCGCCCCGCCCCTTCCTTCCGCAGGAGCGGAGGGAGGGAAGCGCGACCCGGCCGCCTCCCCGACGCACCGCACTACAGGTGAGTGCGTGTGGGCGCCGGGAGCGTAGCGCGAGCGCGGGGTGATTTTCGCTTGAAAGCGAAAATCAAAAACCCCGCGCTCGCGCTGCTGCAGCCCCGTGAGAGCGCCGGAAGTGGGAGTGCGTCATGCGGAGCGGCACTCCCACTCCCGCACGGCTCACGGGGCTATTTCGCCCGGGAAAGCCCGTGCGAAAAGGGCCTTAGTCTTGCACATGTTCAGCCAGTCCTTCTTCTTAGCCAGCATGGTCATGCAGCCATAGCAGTGTATTTTTTATATTTATGCCAATTAATATTTGCCAATGAAACCATATCAAAATATTGGGGTGTACGGCTTGGTAACAGTGGAGCTGCTCATGCAGTGCCATTTTGCATGCAGAGGTGCATGTTCAGCATATTTGGTAGTGGATTCCCCGTCGCATAACATTACCATTCAATGTAAAGTCTGCATACACAGCCCTTATGTGTATCTGCAGAGTAAGAATTTTGCCCCTTTGAATTTTCCGTTCAGTCTCCTGATTTCTAGCATTGCAGAAAATGAGACACTGCAAATCATTCATATTTACAATGCGTGTATCTGTTGTGTTTACATTCTGTTGGTTGCTTTGCCTGCCCTGAATGCTTCAACTGCATTTCTAAATCAGGACTGGGCAACTGTGGAAGGCTAAGGGGCTGCATTAGCACCCCCCAGGTGACTTTGAAGGACTGTACCTCTTCACCATACCTGCTCCTACAATCAAACAAATAAATAAATAAATGTTGCCCCCAGGTACCCTTTAGGGGAGTATGGGGGCATTTTTTACTATGTTTTGGGGCCACTTTTAATGCCAGAAAGTGAACAAAAGTAATTTCCTGTTCACTTCCTGTTTCCAAACAACAACAACAACAACTTCTCATGGGTCAAAATTCGCCCAGGGAGGCACCAAATATCACCTACAGTAGATATTTTGTGATATTTCAGGACAGCCCTTTAAAAAAAAATCTCTACAGGAGAAGGCAGGGGAAATTGAAATGTGGCAGAAACACCCATAACACCCTCTAAAGTGTATTTGGGGGCATTTTATGGTATTTGTGGGTGTTACATATCTGGCTGTTTGACTCAGCTTAAAATTGCTTAAAGTTAAGGTGTGTTTGCAATTGGTTTATGATGAATTGTACTCTCTCTCTCCCTGTCTCTCTATCTGTGTCTGTGTAGTAAGCTAAAAAATGTGATTGATTGATTGATTGATTGATTGATTGATTGAGTAATTATAATTTTAACATTCTCAAAGAATGCTCCAGCACATTGTAGGCACCCACTCACCCTACCAGCCAAGAGGGGATGCTTGATTTTTTTATTCTTTTTTGTTTTGTTTTATTTTTTTGGATCTCTAAACTGACAACTTAAACAGATAAGCAAGTAAGTTCAACAGTACTAAAAGGCTCTGGTACAAATCCTATTGTTGCTCCAAACTAGAGTAGACCCAGTGAATCCATATGAATTCTATAAGTCAACACTTATGTAAATTCCATTGATTCAGTGGGTCTAACAAGTGGCTTTAGGCCTTTGAAAACAGGAAGCATTTGCTGACACTTTCAAAAATCTTTAAGAGAATTGTGTTTTCACTGAGTTCTGGTATTTGCAGAAGAATGGCTCAAACAGTAGGCATTTCTCAAGAAGGTGAGACTATGGAAGAGCTAGAGCTAGCATAAGGTAGTGGTCTGAGCATTGGACTACAACCCTGGAGACCAGAGTGTGATTCTCCACTTGACCATGGAAACCCACTGGGTGACCTTAGGCTTGTCACACACTCTCAGCCATCAGAAACACCCATAACAGGATTGCTTTAGGGTTGCTGTAAGTTGGAAACAACTTGAAGGCACACAACAGCAACATGGGGGAGTTGCTCAAGTTCCTCATCTCATTTGCTTGGCCACCATCTCCGTGGGTATTCTGACAGGTAACAGGACTCTGACATCAAGCCACTGACAAGTTGGGTGAAACTTTTACCCAAATAGCTTTTAAATCAATACAGGAGGGCTTAACTCAATTAATTACACTTGAACTATAGCTAACTCTGTATCAGCAACTACCCTATGCCAGTTTTCTGTAAGCCATATTTTTTTTCTTTCATAAAGGATATTATGCCTATATAAAATCTTAATCAATTTTGTCCTGATTATAATAGGAAAGCAAGATTAAAGGGAATAGTCTAATACATTCTGCAAATTGCATCCATTTTTGTTAAACAGCTTGGA
The DNA here is from genome assembly GCA_948474755.1 of Ctenosaura bakeri. Classification (NCBI taxonomy): domain Eukaryota; kingdom Metazoa; phylum Chordata; class Lepidosauria; order Squamata; family Iguanidae; genus Ctenosaura; species Ctenosaura bakeri. The sequence continues at coordinate 577 of CAOLHI010004927.1, read as the reverse complement.
TTATATCAAGGCCACTGTAACATTTTGGAATGATTTCTTTGACATTCCACTGAATACAAGTGAGCCCCCAGACAGATTGCTATATTGCAGAACTATTTTTGTCATTCAGCATTTAAAGACTTTTCATGCAGAAGGAGTCTAATCCTAATGCACAGTGTATTTCCATATTTCCTTCCATGTCAAAAGAGGCAAATTTCAGAACTTAATACTTATGATCTTTCTAGAAGGTGCTGAGAAGAGGCTGGAGGTATAAAGAGGTATAAAGAACACACCTTAGAAAAGTTCCTTTTATAGTACGGTTCCTAGAATCCTCCAGCTAAGACGTCTACTCATTGCTGGTGAGGAGATTCTGGGATCTGTAGTCCCATATAACTTTCCCAAAAGAAGTTGATCTTCCTCATATTTTTGGTGGCAATTATGGTGCAACCAAGTGTTCTCCAACTTCCATATCGCTTAAGAAAGTAGCCTGTGCAATACAACCAAAGTCTCTGGGGGGGGAATCCCTCACAGACTTTTATGTTGTTTCTATCATCACCCCAGTGGGAGGCTGTTACTGTGTCTTTGTGTTATTTTGTTT
>CAOLHI010004926.1:0-93003 GCA_948474755.1 Ctenosaura bakeri | reverse complement strand
AGAAGGATAACGCCGGTTATCTCTTTAATCACCCTGCACCGAACTCTGTGGTGGTCGAGTCGGCACAGACGAAAGGCTCCGGCAGGCAACACACCACCCCGCCGGACAAAGAGGGCAGGAAGTTGGACGCCTATGCAAGAAGGTTCTATTCAGCTGCCTCCTTGCAGATCAGGCTGTCCAACACTCAGGCTTGCCTCGCGGTATACCTGAAAAAGGTGCTCGATCGCCTGCAACCGGCGATGGAGGCGGTACCGGAGGACATCCGCCAAGCCTCCTCCGTGATCTTCAACGAGGCCATCTCCATCGCTCGGCAGCAGATGGCCTCCTCCAGGCACGCAGTGGAGATTGCCTCCCGGGTCATGGCGGGATCCATCGGCCTGCGCCGCCATGCTTGGCTGCGGCCGGCCGACATCCAGGAGGACACCAGAAGGAGGATTGAAGATCTCCCCTTCGACGGTGAGGGCCTATTCAATTCGTCCACAGACGAAGCTTTGGACAATCTCGTTAAGGCGAGGCTGACCGCCAAGAAGATCGGGCTACAGCCGGCCACGCAAGCCCGCAGGACCTCCACCTTCCGCCCATCCTGGCGACGATCTTCCACCTCGTCGTTCCAGCGTTCGGCCCAGTCTGGACAGTCGAGACCGTCCTCCGGCTCGTCGGCCAGACGCACGATTAGGCGACGCCCGGCTTCGTCCAAGAAGTCCTCCTCCGAGACAAAGTCTCGGTTTTGACGTGCCTGGCAGGACCTACCAATACCCACTCTTCAGCCTACCATCAGCGCTCGGAGACCGACCGACTCTTGCTCGACATCTCGCGGAGTGGCAGTGTGTCACTACGGACTCTTGGGTGCTTTCCATCATCCGTCTTGGCTACGCCATCGAGTTTCTCGATATTCCTCCTCGAGGCGTTTACTATTCCACGCCGTCGAGTCCGGCCCTCCTGGAAGAGATCCAATCCCTCCTCCAGAAAGGGGCGATCGAGCAGCTCCCGCAAGAGGCCAAGACCACCGGCTTCTTCTCCAGGTACTTCACGGTACCGAAAGCCGACGGTACCCTCCGGCCGATCCTAGACCTCAGAGGGGTGAACTACTACATCCGCCCCAAAAGGTTCAAGATGGTCACGATACCGTCGATCCTGCCCTTCCTACATCGAGGGGACTGGTTCGCCTCCATCGATCTCCGAGACGCATACTTCCATATCGCCATTCGCCCGCAGCACAGACGGTACCTCCGCTTTGCAGTCGACGACACCTGTTACCAGTACAAGGTGCTGCCGTTCGGACTCTCGACTGCCCCAAGGGTCTTCACCAAGTGCATGGCCCCGGTGGTATCCTTCCTGCGGACGAAGGGTGCTTCTGTCTTCCCTTACCTCGACGATTGGCTGTTGGTGGCGTCCTGCAAACAGAGACTTTACCACGACGTCCACATGACGTTATCACTCCTGACCCGCCTTGGTCTACGGGTGAATCCGAAGAAGTCCCACCTCGAGCCGGCGAGGATCTTGGACTTCATCGGGGCGACGCTCGACTCGACCTCCGCCAGGGCGTACCTACCAGAGACTCGAGCCCAAACCCTGATCCGGGCCGCCGCTCACGCGCGTATGGCCCCGACGTTATCTGCGAGAAGCGTCCAGCAGCTCTTGGGCTACATGGCTGCGACGACCGCTGTGACATATCTCGCCAGGCTGAGAGCAAGACCTCTTCAACACTGGTTCGTCCGCATATTCGACCCCCTGCGAGACGAACAGACACTCCGACTGCAGCTGCCGGGAGACGTCCGCTCATCCCTCCGATGGTGGCAATCGCGACGCAGTCTCATGTCAGGGATGCCTTTCCAACAGCCGACACCGAAGGTGACGGTAACGACCGACGCCTCCCTGTATGGATGGGGTGCCCACTGCGGCGATCTCAGAGTCCGCGACAGATGGACCGACGACGAGACCGCTCTCCATATCAACGCGCTGGAGCTACTCGCCGTCTTGAAAGCGCTACGGGCGTTCCGCCACGTCGTAGCGGGGCGGACGGTCCTGGTTCTGACGGACAATACCACCGCCGTCTGTTACATCAACAGACAAGGAGGGACTCACTCCACAACCCTGCTCAACATTGCACTCGACTTGTGGGAATGGTGCATTCGCCTGCATACGCATCCCGTGGCAGTTCACCTGGCCGGGCAGGAGAACACCACGGCAGACGCCCTCAGCAGGGACACCTCATCCCATCACGAATGGTCTCTCTCCGGAGAGGCGTTCAGACTGATTCGGGACCGCTGGGGCGAACCATCGATCGACCTCTTCGCGACCAGGGAAAACGCGAAGTGTCGCCGATTCTGTTCCAGAGCGGGCCACGATCGTGCCTCCATCGGGGACGCTTTCCAGTTTCCGTGGACCGGGGAACTCCTCTACGCGTTCCCGCCGTTCCCGCTGCTCGGCCGGACGATATCGAAGATCCTCGCCGACCGAGCCGACGCGATCCTGGTAGCCCCGTACTGGCCGAGGCAACATTGGTTCGCACCCCTGCTACAAGCCGCACGAGACGACCTGCTCCGGTTGCCACCGACACCGAACCTGCTCTCCCACTCCGGCGGCCGAGTCCTCCATCCGGACCTGCCACGCCTGGCCCTCCATGCCTGGAGGATATCGCACTAGACGATCCCGTGCTCGGTACCGTCCTCGTTGCGGCCAGGAAGGAATCCACCCGTCGCAACTATCAATACAAGTGGCGACGCTTCCTGACCTTCGCTAACGAGAGGAGTCAGCCGGTATCGCCCGCGGGGCTCTCGACCGTCCTGCATTTCCTCCTGCACCTCCGGCAACAGGGGCTGGCGTTTCCATCCCTGAAGGTGTATCTTTCCGCGATCGTGGCATACCAACCGCCACGATCGGCTGCCTCGGCCTTCTTCAGGAACGATACCGTTAAGCGGTTCCTGAAAGGACTTCATCATCTCTACCCACCGGTATCGCCGCCGCTACCGCCGTGGTCCCTCTGGCTGGTGCTCTCGCAGCTGACAAAGCCGCCCTTCGAGCCGATGGCGACCTCGGATGATAGGCTTCTCACCATGAAAACTGCCTTCTTGGTAGCGGTGACCTCAGCGAGGAGAGCGGGTGAGATCACAGCTCTTCGATCCGATGAGCCCTTCACGGTCTTCCACAGGGACAAGGTGGTCCTGAGACCTGACATCTCGTTCCTGCCTAAGGTGGTGTCCAGTTTCCATCTCAACCAGGACATCATCCTGCCTGCCTTCTTCCCGAACCCGACGACACCGTTGGAGCGGTCTCTCCACTCCCTGGACGTGCGTCGGGCCGTGGCCTTCTACATGGACAGGACTGCTTCCTTCCGACAGACGCCGCATCTCTTCGTTTGCTATGGGCGACGTCGGAAGGGCCTCAAAGTGTCCACCCAGCGCTTCTCCAAATGGGTGGTGAGGACTATTCAACTGGCGTATGAGCTCGCGAGGAAGCCTCCGCCAGTCCTGCTTCGAGCCCACTCCACCAGAGCTGTGGCTACTTCTGCGGCCCTCCTGCGAGGAGTTGACCTGCATGAACTCTGCCGTGTGGCGACCTGGTCCCAACCATCGACCTTCGTGCGCCACTACAGGCTCGACTGCCGGTCGCGCAGAGATGCCCGGTTTGGACGTGAGGTGTTGGCTTCCGTGCTGTAGGACCTGACCCGCCGTCCGACCGGTAAGCTACACAGTCTCCTAGTGTATGAAGGCACAGAGACCACGAAGAAGAAGAACAGGTTGCTTACCTGTAACTGTGGTTCTTCGAGTGGTCATCTGTGCCATCATACACACCCGCCCTTCCTCCCCTCTTTCTCAGGTCCCTGTAGGTTCTACGGCGGACGACAGAACTGAGGAGAGACCGTTGCTCGGCGGGAGGAGCATGCGCAGTACCGGCGTGGGGGAGGGGTTCCCGCCAAGCAAACAAGCTCTAGAAGTTTCCGAACGCTACCGCGCAGGCGCTAAAGCTCCTAGTGTATGATGGCACAGATGACCACTCGAAGAACCACAGTTACAGGTAAGCAACCTGTTCTTTCTGCTTTTGCCAGCTAATTTGCATGGGACCAAGGGCATCTCTTTCCATATTCAAATATAGATGTGACAAATAGGTGTTAAAAATACTCTACTCAATTGCAGCTGTGATGCTGAAAGAATTCAACAGCTGTATCATGTTATATGATATTAATTAAGAAACAGAGGCACAGATTTATTTTATCTTCTTTCCAGCCCTGTGTTCTCAGAGAGTGTTTGGCAAATACAGGATCAGGGCACATGAAGGAAAGGATCAGAAGCAGGGAGGGTGCTTAATTCTTTTTCTGTCTTTTTTGGGGGGTACTCCACTAATTCCCCCCCCCCCAGATTTGGCCTAGAAATGAGAAGTAAGCCCAGTTGAGAGAGGAAAACTGAATGTGGGTGGACACATTTGCAGAGAGAAATAGTTCTGTGCGTGCGGGGGAGTCAAATATCCTTCACACTTGACAATTCTCCATTATGCCTGCTCCCTCAATTATGTATTATGTTCACAAATGAATGTTTGGGGAAATGCACTTGCCAAAGTAATAAGTAGTTCTGCCTTCTGTGATACAAATTTCAAAAGAGATATTCTCAACTTTTTTTCCTCCCTGTCCCTCATATAATGTCTAATACATAATATATTGCTTCAGTTTTCCAACTAAAGTTAGCTAAGTGAGGGTGGGAACTACTCTCCTTGAGTTAGTTTTCAAAGTAGACATGTTTAGTCTCTTGCAGTATAAAAAGGAGGAAGAGAAGGGTTGTGGGGAAAAAAGGAATGTGGCAGCACCTTTGAGAGTAACTAGTTTTTATTTTAGCATAAGCTTTCATGGATATAAACCACTTTTTCACTTGCAGATACCTGTGTTAGTTTTCCTGTAAGTGCATTCTTGAACAACTGGCAGACTAGGCACAAGTTCTTCCATTTGACTGTCCAATCTAATCAGTACAAACAAGGAGGGAATATGACCTGGCTTTTGCATTGCTTCATAGTACTGAGAAATTCCAGGGTAACCATTTTGATTTTTGTATGTGGTTTACTTCTTATCTCTTCTAGACCCCCTCACAGTTTGGTACACTTCATATCCTCTGAATTGTTCAGTGTTCCAGAACAATAATAAATGTTTCCTGATAAATCACATCTCTGTTATGTAAGTGGAAGTTTGAACACAGTTTCCTAGGCTTTGAAAGAGCTCAGGCTGAGGCTGCCTTCTTTAAATGGCTTCGGAATTGTACACAGATCACTTTTTGCTATCCTGAATATGGAAGGGAAAAGGACTTTTTTTTCCCTTTACTGATACAAACTAGAAACAATAATCTTGAGCAGACTTCATAAAGCTGTTTTTAAAAGTAATTTGTTCCCATTATTCATTATAGTGTTTGAAAAGTAGTCTCTTGCCATTACTGGATACAGACTCCATGATGAAAAAGCAACTTGGTACATTGTTCCATTGCTCTTTCATTTTTGATTACTTCCAGCTACTTTTTGAGAGGAACCCCCCCCCCTCAGAGAATGGCATAAAAATTGCACCAATAATTGATTAATTGATTAGTACTTTATTTCAGCCATAGCCCAGGAAAAAAAAAGATTACAAAAGTAAACATGATGGATTAAAATATGGATATAAAGTAAAATACAATTCTGCATAAATTGCAGCTGTGCAAAATTTAACTTTTTTAGCTGTAATTATGGAATTACCAATAAGGTGATTCCATCTTTGCTCATTGCATTACTTTTGAAGGTCAATCTCATTATATCCTTGCTACCTTCAAAAGTAATTAGTTACAGGTAACTAAGTTATTTTACCATATAATTGCTGAACTGTGACCTTGAGGATGCCGGTTGAGTTGCAAGGCAACCGTTTGGTGAATCTTCCAGACTTCATCACATTTCACACTTTGACTACATCTTTCAACCTAATTAACAATATATGAAGTTGGTCTAATAAATTCTTCTGGGTTTTTCCTCTTGTAAGGAGAATCCCTACTTGATTTTTTCAAAAAGCCTTTCAAGTGGACTTGATTGCATCTTTATATTGAAGTTTTGCTTATGACTCACGATCATGCTGTGAGTGTAAATGTAGCTCTGCTTCTGCCCGTTCATTGATGTTTCCCGCCAGTCCTCGGGGGAGGAGATTTCAGAAGGCTGTGAAAACCATAGCCAAACAGATAGGTGGTCGTCCCCCTTTGTGCCATCATCTTATTTTCCTCATTGTTTTAGAAATAATTTTAGCACTTAAATTTTCATTTCTTGTTATCCAAAAGCATTGCATGATTTAATCTGTATAAAACTAATTTGAGTTGTGTGCCAAACCTGTGTGATGCCATTTATTCATTCATATGCTCAACATGAACCCATCAGTTCTTGTCTAATTACTCTTTCATACTTTTTAAAAATGCCTATGATTGTCTGTCTTTTTGTGTTTCCTCACTCCTGCACATCTTTTTAAAAGTAAAGAATAACATCTTTTAAGACTTTTTAAAAACTGTTGTTGTTAACTTTATTTATGGCCCACCTTTTCCTCAAAACTAGCACTCAAGGCAGCTTACAAATTAAAATACAATACAGTTAAAACATACAAATAGAATTAAACTACCAAAAACACTTAAAAACAAATCAAAACGATGAGGCCAAGATCCTGCTTGGTGAATTTAGCCATAATGAAGTAGCTATGACCTGTCTCCCAATTCGACTCCTCAAAACTCACCTTAGAAGCTGGGTAGCTGCACCAGCTAAAGAGCTCTGAGGCTGTGCTTCTGCCAGGGAGCAGCAGTGCAATAAGCAGTGGCAGGATTCCCTACAGGTTCCTATTATAACTGCTCATCACACTGCACCTTGCTGGCAGGAGGGGGATGGAGTATCATCTTTCAGCATACCACTTGCCGCTGCTTCAGAACTCCTTTGGTTGGTGCTGCTGCCTGGCTTCTAAAATGCATGGATGCAAACATTTTTGGTCATTGCATTGGTACAATGATCATAAATGTGAATTGCAAAATTTACAACATCAAACTCAAGCTCATAACACCAGCCGTTGTTAAAAATGCTAGATGATAAGAGTTAAAAATATTACCTGTTTAGCCAATAGATTTTGAATACCGTGTATTAAAAGCTGGCTATTATGACTACAGTCCATAAACAAGACAAATGAGGATTTAAGCCTTCAGAGTTTTAAAGCTGATGAGCCTATCCATATTTACTCAGAAGTAAGTTCTGTTGAGTTCCTGGTGACTTACAGGCAAGTATGTCTTGGCTTAAGAGATAGGCAAGGGCAAACCTCAGCTGAATAAATCTTGCCAAGATGATAGGAGCACCTATGATAGGAGCACCATAAATCAGACTCATCTTGAAGTCACATAGTAACAATGTGAGGCCATTTCCACATTAGACTGTTATAGCCGGCCCCTCACAAAACCGCAAACCCCAGGATTCCATAGGATGTTGCAAGTGGAATAATAGCGCTATAACAGTCTAGTGCAGAAATGGCCTGAGTGTTCAGCAGCTGAATAAGATTGTATAGACATAGTTCATAACCAGTACATAGTCATTTGTATATGCTAGTTATTTACATTCCTTTACATTTATGCAGAAGGGCCAGTTTGATTGTTTAACATTAAATGTTTTCAGTGCTGAGAAATAAAAACAAACATCTTAATCCTTTTATTTCTCTTCCACAATATGCATATACACTGCAGTCCTGTACATGTCTCCTTTGTAAGTAATCTCCAATGAGCTCAATAGGATTTATTGCTAGGTAAGTGCAGATAGGATTGCAGTCTTAATGGTAATTTTTTTTTTAAATTTAACTACCTGATTCAATATAGCAAGGACAACTCTATTGTCCTCTTAGTGACAGAGTGTGCTAAATTGCCATTGACATTCATGAGAATGAAGTATGCAAAGCTCCATTTCAGGAGACGCTCCACATTAGAGGAACACAGGTCTCTAAAGAGATGACTAATATTTCCTCCGTGTTTCTCACAGTCCCTGTTCTAATTAGGAGGGCATGTAGGGAATGTGGTTGATGCCAAGGTAATATGATACAGGGCAGAAAGGAATCAAAATCTGTTAGGGATATGTACAGTAATTTGATGCCCTTGACACTAGCATATTTAATGTCCCTGCGTGTTTTTGGACCTTGTCTGCTTTCATCTGGTAAGAGAACAGCCATGTTTTTGCCTAAAAGCTGTGCAACTGCATGCCGACTGGCCCAAACCACTTTAAAAGTGGTTCATGTGGTTCAAAACTGGCTTAAGCCACATTATAAGCTTACCGTCATTCTCACACCTAATATAGGTGCATAAATATAAAGTATAAGCACCTTCTTTTGATAACACTCTTAAATTTTTCCCCATCTCAGTTATTTATTCATCTTTGATTCTTTTTGCAACATTCAGTAAACAAAATCCATGAACTAAAATTTGTTACTATTTTTGAGAACTGAGCATCTACCAGAGTGTCATTTCGGTGTGCTCATGTTCTGTCAATCTCATCCAATAAGCATTTCTTTTCTGTTTGCCTGCCTCCTTGGGTGCTGTTTGTCTCTCTGTCCCTCTGTGTCTGTCTGTCTGTCTATCTATCATCTATCTATCTATCTATCTATCTATCTATCTATCTATCTATCTATCATCTGTCTATCATCTGTCTATCATCTGTCTATCTATCATTTATCATCTATTGCCTCTCTGCAAAGTTGGGACACAAAGCCACATACTAATTAATAAAACATTTCAATAAAGTATTGCAACTTATAAGTATTAAATTATACCTTTTTAAGGCACCCATTAAAACAAACATCACATTACTGAAAAAGGTTGAAAGTCCAGCAGCATTTAAACCCAATTATCTTCTGAAAGCTTACATGAATAAAACCTTTTTTGGTCACTAGTGGTAGGACAACAAGAAATTCTGTTGAAACTCTGGTTGGTTTCTGGAATGGAGAAATGGCCAGGGCAGTAGATGCAATGTTTCCTGAGTGGCCTTAACCACAGAGTGGATCCAAATTAACTTTTGTTTACTAACAAGGTGCTGGTGATGAAATGAGTAAAACAGTGACTAGAATGGTAATGGTGAAAAACTCAGGACAGCTCTGACAGAACACAGGCTGGAACTTATGTGAAAAAGTATTTCATGGCACTGTTTTGCAGAAAAAGCAAACCAAAAACCATTTTTATGCCAATGTGCATCTGTCCAGATTTGTCCATCAAAGCTGTTCCAAGTGCTCAAAGACATGTTACGATTTGACCCACAAGAGGAGAATATAAACCACTCAACAGCTCACGCAGCAGCTCACAGTGAACAGTTTGGACAACACTTTGCAAATAAAATCTCTCCTACCTGTTCTGAATGGGATGCTGTAGCTTATAATACTCCTATTTGTTCAGTAGTAATAGATACCTTTCAGTTAATGGATGTGGACTTGTGTGATTAATCCTTTTTGGCTTAGAAACAAAGGCCTTTTCCGCATTTTATTTTTAAAATGGGGCAGCGCGTCCTCCAGCGAGGACGTTTGCACTTGGGGGCAAACTGGTCTGGACTACTTAATGTATGTCCGGACTTCAGCCCGCTCCGGAACGACCAGAACTGGTGGTTCCCCGTGCTATTGAAAGACCAATTAAAAGAGGACTCTCAATAGCCCGGCGCGCCCCAGTCCATCGCTGTGCTAATGTGTAGATTTGCAGGCTCGCGCCAGCGCAAAGCTGCAGATCTTCTGGGGGCGGGCTTCCAGCTGGCGAGCTTCTCTGGTTGGTGGAGAGCCTCCACCAACCGGAAGCCTCCATTTTCGTCCCTGGAGAGTGTGTAGCGTGGGTGCGCACTGCTCCAGATCAGCGTGGATCGTTGGGGGGGAGTGTGCCAGTCCGGTGAGTAACGGACTGCCCCGTTTTCTCTCCAAAGTGCGGAAAAGCCCAAAGCTGAGGTTGGTGGGTGGTATTGAATGTTTGGGGGGAAAGGATGGTGAATACCTTTCTACAACAAGGAACTGGTCCATCATACTGAAAAGAGGCAGTTGTTAAACTGCTAGTTATAAAAGCAAAGTTTGAACCTTGTTCTATTCATTAATTACTGACTAGTGTCCAGTATTTCTTTTCTCGACAAGGCCTTTACTAGGTTCTCAGTTCTAGGGGTTTCTGAAGGAAACAGGTTATCTTGAGAAGGGTTATTTAGTGCAATTTCTTTCTGGCTGCATGCCAGGTTATGGGACAGAGACAGTTTTGATCATTTTAGTGAACTGGATAGGGAGAGTGTGTCCCAGTTGGTTTTGGAAGACCTCTTGGTGCCTTTTCATGACCATCAACCATGGTTTGTTCTGGCCATTTCTTTGGGATGTGACTTGAAGGACCTTTTTAGCAGTGGGTTCAATCCTTTTTATAGGGATGGGTGCTGGAGGATTTTTGTTTGCTGCTCTGACCGTTGGCCTGTGGAATAGATCAGGGTTTCATTTTGTCACAACAGCAATGACTTACAGTAATGTAGAACCATGAAATACACTGTGAAAGTTAGGAGTACTGTACCTCCTAGCAGCTGCATTTTATTGCTTCTGGATCTGCAAGGCAGCAGCATTACTGGTTACTTTCTGCTTAATTGCACTTTTTTTTTTTGTCATGTGCTTTCAAGTTAATTCTGACTTAGGGTCACCCTATCATGAGGATTTATTGGCAAGATTTATTCAGAGGAGGTTTGCCATTGCCTTCCCCTGACTCTGAGAGAGGGCAACTTCCCCAATGTTACCAGTGGGTTCCAAAGCTGAAGGAGGATTCAGATTCCGCTCTGCCAAAATCCTACTACAACACTCAAACCACTATACCACCTTGTTTTTGCAATTGTATCTTAATTAATATAAATTCATAAAACAGTGGTATTTTTCAATGACAAGGAAAAGAATGAAAATCATTTAGTAATAAACCATTTCCCTGAGTCCAATAGGAACAGAAAGAACAGGACACAATCAGAAGGCCATTAATGAATAATATTGCTATCACATTGAACTAGTAGCAATGAAAGTGGCAGAAATACAAGAAAGAAGCTACTTGCTAGTATACAGTTATCCTAAAACAAAACAAAAAGAAAAACAAAAAAAAAGTTTGCTATTGACTGGTACTTTAGTTCTGTTTTACATTTTTAAAAATCAGCAGAAATAGGGCCATTTCCACACTGTTATAGTACTATTATTCCACTTTCAACATCCTATGGAATCCTGGGGTTTGCAGTTCAGAGAGGGACCTCAGGTCACTGTGGAAATGGACTAGGTCTTAGAAAAGAAAAAGAAAAAGAAACGAAAGAATGAGAAGAGTGTAAATGCAAACTGGCAACAGTGTCAGCTGGATTCTCTATAAATAGTAAGAGGACAAAGAATATTAGTTCCAGACTAAACTTCTAATGAGGAAACAACCACTGAAGGAACAGCCATTAATGAAAGAAAAAGAAAAAAAGATGAGGCTTATCTATGTAGACTTTCCATTTTCCATCTCCCTTAAAAGTCACATACCACATATATTGGGCTGTTTGTATTCAGTATTAGCAGCATTAGCACATCCAACAGCCTGTCATTCAGGAAGATGTGATGCTGGTATGCTGCATGCAGATGGTCAGTGCAACAATGCTAAATGCCTTTTTAACAACATGACAGCTGCGCGGTACACTTCCATGGGCAAGTGCTTTCCACACCCCATTTAAATGGCCTTGTCATGTTTAAATTAGGTCTGAACTTGGAACAGTATCAACTAGTCATAGTTCAAAATGGAAAGACTGCATGAATTTCAGTGAGATTTAACGAAACATACCTTCCATAATAAAATATTATCTGCAGGTCATGATCCATTCTGGGTTATTCGTTATGGTGTGATCTACAATCTAGTTCTACTGCGGAGTGAACTTTCTGAGGACCTGAATCGAGAAGGATTGAGGAATGCTGTGTGGAGAGCTTTACAGCAACAAAAGGATATTGAAAAGGAGACTCGAGTCCTGAATGCTGCAAGAGTAGCTGAGGTATGTGTGAAGTTCAGTAGCTAATTGAAGTCATTCTTCAAACCAGAGTTTTATTATTAACTGGTTCTTTTTAGGATTGCAAAAAAAGTAGGTAACTTCCCTATGGGAATAATAACATGGATGTAGACAAGATCTCAACTTTATCTCCTTTCTCAAATATTCTGCTACCTGTCAAATCAGAGAAATACTCCATTTTAAAACACATTTTAAAACTAGCATTTTAAACAAAATAGTGATGATCCTGGCTCCTTTATATGCTTACAAGAGCAGTAAATATATTTAGCATTGTACTGTATAGCTCACAAATAATAGGTTTGATAATGTTGTTTTGTTGAGCCTAGACTATTTGGCATTATTAAAAGACTGGAATTATTTTTATAAGTCTACATGATGGATGGATTTTCATATAGGCCAGCACTTGAATAGTATTATTAAGGCTGTTTGTAAAGACCTTTCTCTTTATGCTGTATGGATAGGCGTTCCACACACAAAGCTTTGCTAACTTGTCTGAAGACTTGATGGAAGGAGATGTTTTTCTGAGTCTTCTCCAATGTCATCTTCCCTTTCCCCAGTGGGAACTTCCTTCCAGCCTACTCCAAATCCTTGCTAAAGGTATTTGAAGGTGTGACTGTCAGTACTGAAGTTTCACTTGATCACAGTTACCTTACTGAGGAATTATCATTTAAATTGAGTTGCTGCCATGCTACAGATAAATCCTAGTTTGTTAATTGAATGTTCAACATTCCTAATTCAGCTAATATAGGTAAGGCAATTCATCTGTTGTCAGTAAGAGAGCTCCTATTTGATTTTTTGATAGTTCTTAGTTGTCAAATACATGCAAAGAACACATTATTCTATATCATAAACTGTGTACTAAACCACAAGGCATGTTCCAAATCACTTACAAATGGCTTTGTGTTTCATCTGTTTTCTCTCCACTTAGCAGTGCTTTCAGCAGTTGATGATTCTGAAGTTCCTTGGGGTGTCTGTGTATATACTGGTGGTGCATCTCACTTTCCCCTTACCCATTTAGAACTGCCTCCCAAGCCATCTCAGCTGCTTTCAGAAAGCATTAGAAGATTGGAAAGGTTTCAAGAACATATTCCGCCTCCTTCATGGACTCCTTTTTTTTTCCTGTGAGCAACTCAGTAGAATATTCTTTTGCTGTCTCTTGCATAAGCCAGTCTCCAAGACACATGTTCTCCCTGTGTTATGCCTTACCTCCCTACTAAAGAGTAGGGCCTAAGTTCCAAGTACCAATAGCAATAGCATGTGTATTTCTATACCACTTATCAGCTAAGTGCTCTCTAAGCAGTTTACAATGTGTTAGCTAATTGCTCTCAATAAACTGAGTACTCATTTTACTGACCTGCTGAAGGATGGAAGGCTGAGTCAACCTGGAGCCCAAAAGGATCAAACTCACAACCTTGTGGTTGCAGTACCAGCATTTAACCACTGCACCACCAGGGCTCTTTTTTGAGTCCATTGTTCCTGCTGCTTTCCAGCTATAGTCATAGCTTCTTGCTTAAGATGTACTTTGAACACAAATCCCTGCTATTGTGTCTTTAGTCAGCTACTAAGAAAATAGAGATTGTATCCAGAGTTCATCTGTGTTATCACAGTCACTTCTTTCTCCCTCTTTCTCCAGCGCAGAATTTTAGTACTGTGTCCTGTGATCTCAATAAGCCAGTCTATGGACAAATTTACATCTGTGGAGTTATGCTATTTTCCATATGCTACTACATTTTGTGAAAAAGCTATTACCTGGAAACAGTGAAACCTGTTTCTTATGAACAAGGGTCAACCATGATCACAGAAATGGTTGGTGGCTATCTTTGTGTACAGGACAATCCACATGAATGGTTCTTGGTAATATGTTCCATGTGGTAATCTCCCCCTGAAGTTTACCCAGTGGTGATACTAAAAAATAATAATGGGGTGGGTAGGGGTAATATGGGGTGAAATAGATTCTATCAATTTCTGTGTCACATGGAATCACATAACTGTAAAGTTGGAAGGGATTCCAAGTGGTTCTAATCCAATTCCCTGCTACTGCAGGAATCTGCAACTAAAGCATCACTGACAGATGGTAATCCAGCCTCTTTTTAAAAACCTCCAATGAAGGAGAGCCCACTAGCTTCCAAAATAATTGCTCCAGTGTTGAGAAGCTCTCACTTTCAAGAAACACTTCCTAATGTTTACTAGGGATCTCTTTTCTTATAATTTGAATTCTTTAGTTTATGTCCTTCTTTTTGGAGCAACAGAAGATACATTTTCTCTGTCTTCAACATGACAGCCATCCAGATATGTGAAGACTGTTGTAATATACCTCCCAGTCTTTCCAAGCTAAACATACCCACCTCCCTCAACTGCTGGGCTTGGTTATCAGATACACTGCCATCTTGATTACCTTTGCCCGGACACAGTCTAGCTTGTTGATATCGTTCTTAAACTTCAACCTGGATTCAGTACTCTAGGGAGGTCTGATAAAAGCAGAATAGGATACTACTACCACTTCCTTTGATCTGGGCACTAGCTTATCTCCCTGCAATATTGCACTATTAACTCATATTTAGCCTGTGATCTCCTGAAATCTCTAGATCTTTGTTTACATGTATTGCTGTCAAGGGAAGTGTCACCCATCCTACATCTGGGCATCTGATTTTTCTTGCTTAAATGTAAACCTTTACATTTATCTCTGTTGAAGTACAGTTTGTTAGTTTAGATCAAATTCTCCATCTGTTAAGGACTTCTTGAATACTGCTTTGATGGCATTTGTAACCCTCTAATTTGGTATCATCTTCAGATCTAATGGATATTAATTCTGTTTTTTCATTCAGGTCATTACAAAGGGGTTGAACAACATAGGGCTTAGGACATAGTCCTCTAGCATCTCATTTGTCATTTCTTTCCAAAATGACAAGAAACCATTATCGTTCCATACTTTGGTTTCAGTCAATAATTGATCCACCTAACAATAGCACCTTCTAGCTCATATTTTACTACTGGTAACCTGTCTGCAAGAATATCAGAGACCCTGTTGAAAGCCTTACTGAAATCAAGACACACTAAGCCTCTAGTATTCCCCAGTCTACTAGGTCTAACCATATTGGCTATTAGTAATCATAATATATTTTTTTAGTGTTTACAGGCTGACTATTTAAGGATCTTTTATAGAACCATTTTGAAAATGCAGACTATTTTTCCTGCTTCAGGTTCTCAAGGACACAGCTGAAGATTGTGGACAGAGGCTCTAAGATTACATCTGCAAGTTCTTTTAGTACCCCTTCATCAGGCCACAGAGACCAGATTTTATTTAAAGTGGTTAATCACCTTTTTAGCTATCTTGGCTTCTAGGCCCCTCACAACATCATTTATTCTACTTGGACCAAGCTGAGTACTGTTTTCCATGTGGGAAAAGATAGCAACAAGGGAGACATTGAGCTGTTGTGCTTGCTCTCTGTTACCCATTAGCATTTCGTTGTCCTCTGCATGCAAAAGACCTAGAGCTTTATCATACCAAGGTGTCATACAGCCAGAACAATGTGTTATTCCTGGTTCAGGATCAGTCCTATTGCATGATGTCGTTGCTTACCAGAACCTATTGCATTGCAATCTGTTTGAAACGTGCCTTTTTTTCATGCTGTAAATAATCAATTAATGACTGTCTTTCCCACAACAATCCAGTTAGTTGTGGGAGTGTGATTTCCTCATAGCGCTTCCTTCCTTAGCTGATTCTGCAGTGGGTATGGTGTGGGCATTTCCAGGTTGTCTCTCCCTCAGCTTCTTCTAAGGAGATCTCTGCCCAATAACCTCCACACCAATCATAAGGTGTGGGGTGGGGAAAAGAACTTAGCAATGACACTGTAATGTGGAGGGAAGAACAGTGCGAATGGCGCTACTCATTCAGATGTTGAAAGGGTATGATAGAGAGTGTTAATAACCTGATATCATCATGGGAATGGGTATAGTTTGATTCCAATGGAACAATGTGGGATTAAGATATGATGTGATGAGGCTCCTACTGTTTTCTTGTTCTTCCTCTTGCTCTGAACATAGCAACCTCACTCCATTCCAACTCTGGGCTCATTTGGAGCTTTAGTTCTTCTGGCTGCCTCCCTACAAATAAAGACTGCTCTTTAGGTACCTCCCACTTTTCTTTCTCTTTGGAAGTTTTCATAATTGTGCCTTTAATACCTCACATTTAAGAAATTCCTATCCATCATAAGCTCTATTTTCTTTGGGTATTTCTAACCATAGTATTACATCCATAGCATCTCCTTAACCTTATTGAAATTGTCTTTCCTAAAGTCCACAGGGTGCATCTGACTACTGTTCAATTTCACTTTCCTCTTTGTAATGAATCCCAGAGGAATATGGTCACTTCTAAATTCCCACTGCATTCACCTCTGTGACTAGTTATTCTCTATAGTGAAGAATTAGGTCCAATATAATCCCCATGCCACTTCTTTTGCCTTCTAGAAAATGAAATTGTTTCCAAAGCATGTCAGGAATTTGTTGGACCTTGACTTGCAAAAGACAACAGGATAGGTGAAGTCTCACATTTCACATTAAACCTGCCCAAAGAGAATTTTTTTTTAACTTTAATACTTCTGTCCTGAAGACTTTAGTTAGAATTGCATAACAGTGACTTCAATAAGATTTACATCTAAATGAGCATTTTAAGAGCTTAATCAGTATTCTAATTCATTATTCTATCTGGTTTTCTAAAATTTAATTGTAAATTCTGGGTGCTGCTAAAAATGTGAGTCTTCCCCTGCTCATAACTATGGTTAGGATCCACTGATTTCTTTCTGCTGGATTCTATTGCTTTTGCTAAACTTATCAATCCTTGTCCATCCTGTAAAGGTCTGGAACAGATTTTTGGAGCTACCAGAGGCTTCAATATGAGAGGGCAGAGAAGAAAGTCCCAACTCCACTGGCATTGCATACTGAAGGCTTTTCCCACCCCCTTTACATTGCCAGTACATTGTTGGATCTTGGCCAGCAATGGGAAACTGGAAACTCATTTCCCAAAATGGGAAATGTCTTGTAGAAGTAGTTCTCATGCAGTTGAAAGCTACATAGTAAAAATTCAATAGGAGGAACAGTTTGCAGCTTCACTTATAAATTTCCAACTATCATTCAGGTATTATATATAGGATCTCTTGTAGTTAAAGATGTCAACCAATCATTCATTGAAAATTGTATCAGAAGGGCAGTGGGAAATGATCTTGTGAAACAATTCAAGTAAATGTTGCTGTTATTTGCTGCCAGGTTGACTCTAGCTTATGGCAGCTCTATGAATGTGAGACTTCCAAGAACACAAGTTATGAATAAGTCTTCTAAAGTCTTGTAAACTCAGGCTGTGGCTTCCTTTATCGAATCAATCCATTTCTAATAGGGTTGTCCTCCTCTTGCCTTCCACTTTTTGTAGCATTATCCCATTTTTGGAAAAAGGTGGGGTATAAACAAGTCCTCCTTGTCAACCTCCTCCTCATTGTCCTCCTCCTTTTTTTTTTTTTAGTGTCCCATGTTGTCTCATGCTATATCTAAAATATGATAGCCTCTGTTTAATCTTTTTGTGTTTATGTCTTCTAGTGAGAATTCAAACTTGATTTGCTCTCAGGCCCACATATTTATCTTTTTATTGTCTCCATGGTATCAGGAGAACTCTCCTCCAGTTCCACACTTCATATGAGCTGGTGTTTTTCTTGTTAACTTTTTCTTCTGTCCAGCTTTCACAACATAGAAATTGGACATATTATAGCACGGATGATTTCAACTTTGGTGTTTAAAAAGTGTACCGCTGGGGAAAAAGGGCCTCAGGACAGTGGAACAATAAGTGAATTTATGCAGGAATTTTGGCCATGAAATTTCAGTCCTGGTGGAAAAATGGAGGTATTAGTGTTCAGGTGCCAAAGAGAGAATGAGGATTATACATGCTTTGGAAAATCATGTTCAGGATGGAGAAAAAAATATTGTTTAGGAAGCACATTTATTACTTGTTCTTGATATTTTCAGATTTTTGAAGACCTTGTATTATTCTGGATAATAGAGACCATACTATGTATCATGTTTGTACTTTGTAAAACATGTACTTAAATTGGCTACTTGTATTCTGAAGAAGAATTAAAAACAGCCAGTGGGGCATGGTCTGGAATCTGCTCCAAAATCTGCCTTGGAACTCTGCATTTGCTTTCTATCGAAAGTAGCCCACTGGGCTGTTATGTGTCCCAAAAAGTGCCATAGTAATTTCCTCAAACTGTGCCTGGATGGGGGAAAAACAGGCAAGGCAGTTTTCTACTGTAGTTCATCCTATCTAGCATGGAAGCAGGGAAGCAGGACTTTTTCCTATAAACTATCCCTGAAACCAAAGTTGTATGCAAACTTAGACCCTTTCCACACACGGGCGAAGAAACGGGGGAAACCACACTGAAATGGAGCTTACTGAGTCCGTCACCACGTGGAGCAGTGCATTTTCGCTGCTCCACACTCCTCGGTGTCCCACGGTGTCCTGCGGGGCCCAAAATGGCGACTTACGACTGGCGGAGGCTCTCCACCAACCAGAGAAGCTCGCCAGCCAGAAAGCCCGCCCCCGGCAGATCTGCAGCCACACCCTTGTGTGCGCCTGCAAATCCACACCAGGCACTGCGGCGGGGCTGCACGGTCATCCTTTTTAAAGACCACATGAAAAGTGGTTTTCAAAAAGCAAGCGCTGCCGCCACTTCCGGGCACCCTAGCATGGATTGGGGTGTGGAACTACGCAAAAGTAGTCCACCCCAATCCACTTTATGGTGTAGACGACCTCCGTCAGAGGTCGCTCTACGCCGTTTTTAAACCCCCGTGTGGAAAGGGCCTTACTTGGGAATGAGCCCCATGTAGGACAGCCAGCAAAGCTGTGTATGTAAGCTCCCTTGATTAATCTGACTGATTTGCAAATCACATATAAATAAACATATACTGAGTCACAGACTGTTCCATCTAGCACAGTGTTACCGTAGTTTCTAGTCCAAACTTGTGGTATATCAGATATCATTTGATATCAAGAATTTGGCCTTCACAATACTTACCTGGCAGGGGAGATACCTTGATCAAGAATTTGGCCTTCACTACCCATTCCTCTCTACGTGCTGGCGAGGCCCCCGGACAAGCACGCACACAGGCACGGCCAAAAACAGCTGAACTATTCAAAACAAATCCAGGCAGGCCAGTAATTGCTGGACTGCAGCTTCAGGAGACCTCCAGGCAAGTACCCTTTCAAGATCACATTATGTATGCATGCAGCTTACAAAAGATCCCCTGTCCTGAGCAGGCAGCTTGACGAGCTGAATATCCAACTGTGGAGCACTCTGCATTTGCATACTGTCTGCACTATTGACAATGCTGTCATAACTCAATCATGCAAAGTACTGACCTTTCGGAGACTTTGTCTCCAGCCCGAAACCCATTGTTATCCCCGGGAACGGACTAGCCTACAGGCACATTTTCCCCTATAAGACCCCCTGATTTTGAGTGCTTCTTCGGATTGCTCCTGCTTTCCATCCCGCCTTACTGTTGCTTCGTTTGATGAGCCTTCCCCTCAGCTCCAAGTGCTGAGAATCTCCGCTTCTACTGACTTTTCTTCAGACTACCCAGGCTTCAGGATAGGTGTAGTATTTCCCATGCAAAAATCCCTCTTAAAACCCTCTATCCAACTCCTACTTTTCTTTCGTTAGGTCTGTGTGAGTGTGTTTGCATACATACGTTGTGACTGTGTTTTCAAAATAAAAGAAAACAATTATTATTTACTTCTGTTTGCTCATTGACTTGGCCTGACCCCGTAGACATTGGGTTCAAGATCTCGCTAGGTTGCCCTGCCTCTTGCATTGCTTAGCTTGTGCTCTTGCTAATTCTCATTCCCCGTTGTGAGCACATTGAGGTGTCCCTCCTGGGACCCCAGAAATCAGGGTAACAACAGTACTGGCTGTTGTAATTGGCAGCAACTACCTGAGATCGCCATCTGGATTACTAGAATGTATGGAGTCTGCTGGTTCTATTGTCAGTGGAGAGGTGGGTCTACTTCACATTTTAGTTTTAATTTTAAAGGAGCTGTGCAAGGTGCTGAATCCCATCCCACCTCGTCAGAGGTTTGCCATCTTGGATACTATCTTTACAGTTCTGACTAAAACCCAGAGTCGATTCATCACCCCAGTGATACTGGAGTCATCAGCCTCTGGAATGTTAACAGTACTGTCTGAGACTAACCTGACTCATGTAAATGTATTTAGATGTTTACATGGATGAATACTTTACTGGGTGATCCATGCCATCTAGAAACTGGGTTCCAAACACATATATTTTGAGATATTTTGTTGAAACAGGGATGCTAGAGACTGAACTTGGAACCTTTTGCATGCAAATACAGTAATGTGTTCTGTCATAAAGTCTTTTCATTAAATGATAACCTGAATGATTCCAACATGTGCCCAAAATTGAACAGCAAAGTTCAGAAGAGAACAAACACCTTAAACCTTTCTTTGTATTTGTGATTCTGTCTTAGACAAGTTTAAAAAACCCTGAAGAAATAAATGTTTTAAAACGTCTTAAAGGGCATTTTAACTGTTAATGTGCAAATTTCTTCAATCTGTGGTAGAAGACAGTTAACATTAATGTGGAAAGAAAACTCCAGAATGGGTGATATGCTCAGTGGTTTTAATATTTTAAAATATTAAACATGAATGTGACTATTAGATCACTGACAAAAATGTACAAGTCAACACTTATTGTCATTTGCAACATTTCTTGTTCGCAACCAAAAAGATGTTAAAAGAAGAAAAGTAAAATGCTACTTTGATGTCCTCTGACTGATGCTCCAGTGCAGGGGTTGGAATCATGAAGCCCACTGGATGTTGATGGACTGCTTTTCCTGTCATCTCAAGCCAACATATCTAATCATGAAGGATGCTAGGAGCTGCATTTTAGCAACTTCTGCATGTCCACACACCCCTGCTTAAAAAGGAATCAGTAATCCTAAATGTAAACATGGTATATTAATCAATCAATTAATTAAAATATAAATATATAAATATCCTGCCCTATACCTGAAGATCTCAGGGTTTCAAATATTTCAATTAATAAAGAGCTACACAGATTAAAACTACAGCTATAAATATTTAAATTAATAAAGAGTTATACCAGCATGATTTACTTCCCCATTTATTTTATCCATTCAGGATACTGGGGTTTTGCATATTTACATTATCATGTGCTTATAGAATGATGAGAAGATAAGCAAAACAAAACAAAAAAACCAAAACAAAAACATTGTATGTTCTGTATCTAATGCTGTAACTACATAAAGAGTTTTCATTGGTTACACCACAAATAATGTGCTGGCAATGTGAAGGGGGTGGGAAAAGCCTTTTGCTTTCTAGAGGGGTTCCATTTTCTAGCCCATAAAAAATGCATGAAAAGTATAGTAACATGCTTTCAAACTATTTTTTAAAGCACATTTCATTCCCCATAATGTAGGATAGAATTACAGAAATAGGCTCTATAATTCCAACAGGTAAGGAAGATAAATTTGCTATAAGCATTGTCTGCAATGAAGTTAAATTATACATTAAACACTCTGCCCATTCTTATTATCTTAGGAAATTAGATAAGAATGTCTGATTTATTTAAATGAGAGGAAAATAGGCCTAGGGGATTTAAAATGCAACACTTCAATGGCCTAGAGGACACAGAGGAATTTGTCTGGCAAACCTCCTACGTATTCTTGTCTAGCTCTCATGGGTTGTTTGCCTTTAGTCAATTGAGTAAGGGCAGATTGAGAGCTGAGCTGCAGTTTATGCTGTATAAGTTTCAATGGAAGAAAGAGGGGGAGGATGATGAGATGATACTAGGTGTTGTACTCTGCTATTAACAGCAAGTGCATGTAGTTTCAAGGAACGTGCAAACTAGGAGTCCGTTATGTGACTGGTCCTAGAGTATGGTCTAATGGTATCTATGAAACAAATCTACTGATGTAAAATACACATATATTAGAATGGCGGTGGGGGGATATTCAGCAGACCCATGTATAACACTTCTTTTCTCTAGAATGCATATTTATGAATCAGTTTTGACATCAGAATCAAGTCATAGGGATAGGGATGATTCTGGCCAAACGTGTTGATTTATACAGGATAATTTTATGCAATGTTGACTTTTTTATTTTTTTCAATTTTTATTTTAATATTTAATTTTGGAGTGATTAATACTGATACACATACAAAAAATTATCCCAGCAATTAATACAAATTAATATGAATAATAATTAATAAAAAATCAGTATTCCACTCACAACCAACAAATTAATTGTCCCAATAAATATATTACTGCTGTAATGCTTCTCTTCTTCCTTCCCCTCCCCTCCTTTCAAAGGTAAAGAGTTTTAAATAAAATAATGACTTTGGCCTTTTAAAAAACATTTTTGAAGAAAATTGCTGTTTTAGGTCCATTTTGCTCTGAATTTAAATGTGGCTTGTAGGTGCTACCAATCACATGTTTGTTTAATTCAAATCATAAGCAAAATCATTAACATCAACCTAGGCTATGTTGGATACATTCCTTAGTCGTATGAATAAACCTCAATTGTTTTTTCTCCTTAGAAAGCATAAGCAATTGCTAGAGACACAGTTCCACAGATTTTCCAAGTGTATGGGCCTTTCCGCACTAGACTTTTATACTGCTATTATTCCACTTTCAACATCCTGTGGAGTTCTGGGGTTTGTCGTTTACTGAGGCCAAAGAGCTCTCTGGCTGAGAATTCTAAATGCCTCTCCCTAAACTGCAACCCCCGGGATTCCATAGGGTGTAGAAAGTGCAATAGCAGTACTATAACAGTGGCCCTTTTCACACTTTTTTTTTTGCGTGAGTGCCCCTTGAGCGCTGCCCTCGTGCACTTACCTCCATGCGGTGCGTCGGCGAGCTGGGCAGGAAGCGCTTCCTTTCCCCGGGGAGCCTACAGCTCCCACAGTGCCCTGCGGAAGGAAGGGTCAGGGCGCTCGTGCGACGGTCGCGTCATCACGAAGCGCCCTGCGGAAGGAAGGAGGGGGAAGCAGCAGCCTCGTGAAGGAGGCTTCTCGCGTGAGACGCCCTCCCCAGTCGCGGAAAAAGGTAAGATGCGAAAAGGGTCAGTGTAGTGCAGAAAGGCCCTATGCAGTTGTGTAGGGACGGGGGGTGATGGGGATGATTTGCTCCTGGCTGCAATGTTTTTGGGTGTCCCGGCTTATAGCCATGCCCTACATGCTATGGCCACACCCCCACGCACTGCGGCCATGCCACTGCGCACCGTGGCCACGCCTTCCTCCCACCACTCCAAGCTCCACCACTGTCTTGATTAGGCTCTAAATGAAGAGGCTGACTTCTCTCTTGCAGTCTGTACAATGTTGGAATCCTTTGTTGTTTATCAGTGCTGAGGCCAATCAGCCAATGCTTTCTCCTTGTCTTGTCTTTTCTGCCTTCTTTGACAAATGAATGTGACAATCTAGATCCCTTAAATGTAATGAAAATGTAAATTACATGAGTGCATTTCTCACTAGTTTGGGTTCTGCTCTTTTCTAGTTCCTTCTCTTCTGCTGTCTCAGACTACATATTTATTCAGTTTCCCTCTCTCCTTCTTTCTCTCTCACACACATATTTAGAGATTAAAAATGGCAAGCATCTCTTAACAATTTTTTATTCAGATGCACTAAAATCTATTACCTGAGCAGCACTTGTGAATATTCATGTATATTTAACATTTAAAATGCACTTTGAAATGCTTCATCGTATCAGGGGCTGTGTAACTCCTAAATAAAGAAGATCCTCTTGGGGAAAGAGGGCACGCCGGAACTCATACATTCTGAATTGTTTGCATTTTATGTCGTCTTTCTGAGCACTTTGGAGATTTTAAAGTAGCAGATCAGTGGAATCCAGCTGAGCACATGCTGGTGTACACTGCAACGTAGAAAAAAGACAGTCTATTCCTAACAGTTAGAAAAATATGCTGTCCTGATTTAATACTTAAGATGGAAGTTTGATTTTCTATACAAGTTTGATTTTGCAAAGATAGCAAACCAATTTCCATACTGTTTACCCATTGCTTTTGCAAGCATTTCCTGTATAATATGTATATTATATATGTACTGAATATATATTACAGGTTGCACTGTGTATTCCATATTCCATATGCACATGTCTATCTGTGTATAGATACACCCACAAATATGTCTGTAAGATGAAACATTAAATGAATCCAGAACAAAAATGGAAGTGTCTTAGGTAAAAGAGTATCACTAATAATGGCAGCTGTTTTATCTTTTTATAGCAACTGGGGACATGTTTGATAGCTACAGAAAATAAACATTAGTGCTAGCGTTTCAGGCTGCAACTAGATATTATAGCAGTTATGGAGGTGCACCTGAAAATAGCATTTGCTGGTATTCTTTTCATCACATCAAATGCTCATCTGAGACAAAAAACATGATATGATTCTATTAATCATCCCGCACCTTTCCCCATCTCTCCTTCTGTTTGTTGGTTGCTGCTTGTGGAACAAGGAGTCACACAAACTGAGGCTCTCTAGAGTGGGGGAACAACACATGGATTATTCTTTTTAGCAGCAGTCCTACCTCTGATAAAATATTTTAGCTTAAAGGGAAAGGTAAAATTCCAAAAAGCTTAACCTAATATTAAATATACTTGGAACTTATTCTTGAATGAGAGGAACTGAACTGAACTGAACTGATAAGAAGCTTAACTAAAGCTACAGCACTATAACTCCACTGTACACCTGGCCATGTTGGAGTGTATCTTGACACATTACACAATCTGGGTAAAGAAACATCCACAAGCAAATTTGGGCAGATTAACACCCACTTTACAATAATTACAAAATGTCAGGTTCATTGTTTCCTTCCCCACCCTGACTTTGTATTTGAGACTAATGCCACAATATTTATCACAGGCTGAAATCTTAAGATCATTTACATAGAAGCTCCAGTTAAATCAGTATGGCTTATTTTCAGAGCTCCCTTGTAACTACTGGATACATGCAGAACAAGGAAAATGCTAACATGCATGATATCATCATCTTTCTTTAAAATTCTATGCAGAAATATAACATTACAGCTTGATTGTGGCTTAAGATAGATATACATATACATATACATATATATGTATATATACACACACACACATACTGCAATTTGATCAGAAGCACAAAATGAATAACAGGAATTCATGAAAGGAAAAAAAAAGCTGAAAATATAACCACTTAACTTCAGGCCTTCCTCAACAATCCATTTATAATGCAATAAAAGAGCATTTGTGACTCATTTCCTTCAGGGGAGTGCAGACATATCTTTCTGCAAGGAAGTGCTTTTTCTTCTAGGAGCTAATTTTCACAGCATCCAAAACATGATATTTGGAAAGGCCCTTGGTGAGCTAAGAGCCCTTTTTGAATACTCTTTACTCTCCTTTGGCATAGGTGTGTTCAGCATTTTAATGAGTCCTTTCCTCTCAGCACACTGGAGGACATTTTTCCAACCCTTTTGATGTAAAGAAATGTGACTTCTTAATGGTCAGTGCACTTTGGACACGTGCAAAGGATTGAAATCAGGCCTGCATATCCTTCCATATTATGCAGTGAAATTAAGCCTGCTCCAAGTAATTGAATTTTGTGGATATTACACAGTGATAATACAGCATTTCAGACTTAATTTGGTTAATGAAAGGGAAGGCTTATTTTCCTCCACTAATTTCTCTGATGGTTATTTATTGTTATAATTTATTTTCCATCTCTCCTGAAGATTATTGTCCTATTATATTAATATCTGCTAAACTGGAGCAGTGACTTCCATCTTACCTGGGATATTTCCAGCTGAACATGTGAGAAATGGCAGGAACTACCATTGATTTCATCACTTCAGTTGCTCACTTGTCATGGAATACTTGTACTTAGGCGCATGTGAATGGTGCAGATTTGTTTCAATCATTACTTTTTTTTCCTCAGCAAAATACATAGAATATCTGACTGGAGAAGGCAGGCTTTGGAAAATTTACTTTTGTGACAGTAGAATCTTTATCCACAAAAATAGTTAAAATAATGTTCCCAAGAGCTGGAAAAGGATATGACGCCTGTGAATTTTAAAACCCAAAATGCATACACTTGTATGTTATCCAGAAAGAGTGTGAGACACATGCTATATCTTAGTATCTACATCCAAGAACATAAATAAATGAATTCATCCTGTGGGAGCTGGTATCCAGATAATCATCAAAATGATTTAATGGATATATAGTGGAATTGTTGTATTATTTTAAGGGAAATAATGCAGATTGTACAGTTGTGGCTAAGGTTCAGTTGAAACTCTTTGGTCCTCTCCTTCCTTGTTTCAGATGTGTTTTAAACACTTTAATGTCTTCATCTTGTTAATGGGAGCGCTAATTATTATTCCAGGGTTGACTGATCCAGAAAGCATGATGTTAGCTTAAATCTCAAGTAATGTACTAATACGCATTAGAAAGCAGCAGAAATATACTCTGTTACATTTATTATTCAGAAAAACGGCAGAGTTGTTGTACACGTGGCAAAGGGACAGCAAAGCTGAAATGACCAAGCAAACACAAGACACAACAAATGACAAAAAAAGTAAGAAATAACTTTGCTTAATAAGCAGGCAGTAGAGTGATAGGAACTTAATTTATATCACAAATAACAGTAATTTTCCTTCTTGTGGAAAGAAGGAACAAGCCCCCAAGTGAGGTCAGGCTGGCTCCGTGCCCTCTGAATTTGGGCAGTGAAGACTGTACTATGGCCTTTGGCAATTGTTTCTTAAAATTAGGGTGGCTGCTCTGGCTGCTTTTAGCTGTTTCTAACTTTTTAAAATTGTCTATGGTTTTAGGATTGTCTTTAAAAATTGTTTGTGTTTGTGTTTCTTTTAAATTGTTGTTATAGTCATGTATTTAAATATGTGAATGTTTTTAATCATTGTGAGTTTTGTGGGTCTTATTGGGTTGAGAGGTTATAAATAAATGTAATGCAATAAACAAACACACAAACAAAATGTCTGTACTTTAAGGATTTTCAAGGACAAAGATGCTGCCCAGTTGTTTGTGTGCTGTGATTTTCCACATACTCTTTGAAAGCTGGAATCACAACCATTAGGATTGTTCCATTCATGGTATTGCTTCCTTCAGAAGAATTGCAAATGGGGTTCTTCTCACACTTCCCACACCTGTGAATGCCCCTAAAACTTGCACTGCAGGGTTTCAAAATTTTTCAGAGGTATGGAGAACAGCAAGGAGGAGGCCATATTGTGCTAGCAGTTAGATTCTGGTACAATGTTGTATTTTGACTTTAAGCTGGTTATGAGTATCATGGGGGACACACTATGGCCTTTCTTTGGTTTCCAGTCATCTTCCAGGCCTAAGTCAAGATAGTGAATTTCCCGTTGGACACACAAAGTCCAGAAAACTAGTGAGGAACTTCATGCTGTAAGATCAGTATCTTCTTTTCTTTCTGTATGGCCCATCATAATTATTAAGATCCTCTTAGAGTAATACCTTCTTTATTATGGATTGGCTGCAACCTAAGTTATATCATTTATTTAGTCATTTTTAGTATTTTAACCCACCTTTCAACCTGAAGGATAAGGGGCAGTATCCAAGATATTTGTTTCTACAGCTACATCATACCAAAAATACAATAAAATATGCTAATAGAATAATAAGAACAAATTGGAGGCATAAACAAGCTTAGTTTAGCTGTAGTTAATTGCGTTTAGATCTTTGACAATTCCACTTGGGTATTCACACAGTTAACCACCAGCTCAGGCAATCTCAAAATTCCCATACTCTTTCTAAGGGTATGCTGCAGCAGAATCCGCACTGGATTCAGTTCCTCTAAGACCTGAATAAATTTCCCCCTTTTATAGTTGTCTTTTTTTCTCCCTTAAATTAATCTTAATTCAGTGCACAACCACCACTAGTCTCACTATTCAGTACTCAGTACTCAGTCCCTTCGCCTCATCTTCCTCAATCTTCCTAACGTAATCCTAACAACCTCCTATTCCCACTCCCTCTACTAATCATTTACTATATAAAAGTCAAAGTTTGTGAGTGAGCTTATCTGTTTATCTGTGTCAGGCAGGCAAAGACCTCAAATGATTGGCTGTGTCAGGTGAGAAGATCTCATATGATTGGCTGGCCATGAAGATTCTATGGAATCCTGGGGTTGGCAGTTCAGGGAGGGACCTTCAGAATTCTCAACCAGAGAGCTCTTGGCCCTCAGGCCAGTTGATATGGAGTCGAGGCCTAGCAGCAAAGAGGAAGGCAGTGTATTCCCTCAGAAACCCAATCTCTGTTGCTAAGATCTCTGAATAAAGACTGGATTGAGGAGTATGGGGAAAAGTTACAGATACTGGACAAGGCAATTTGGGGAATTACAGACATAGGATCTCAAATCTGTGTATTTCAACTGTATCTAATTCCTAAGGTAAGGTAATTCCTAAGGTATTTCTAACAAGTAGAAAATGAGAAAATAAAATCCTAGGCAACGCCCAGTAAATATACTAGTCTAACATATGGAAATTCTAGTAATGTTCTTCTACTCCTGTCATTCAAATGTCATGCACTTTCCAAAATATACTTGCCATCTAGCACAATGAAGCACGGTATAAAAACACAAACTGTAATGTAACTTAAAGATCATGACATGACTAGAAATGACACAAATGTATGTAAAAACATAGTCCCGCATTCCTATAGATTCCAGTTAAGAGTGAACTGGAACTCAAGAGTTAGGTTGGAACCATCTTTATATCTTTTGTGCACAAACAAGAGTCTCTGTAAAAAATTGTAGAGAGAAACTATGAATTTCCCCTGTTTTGAACCTGTAGGTGATTCCATGTTATTTTACATGGTGTAGAACTGAGGATAAACTAAATCTACTCCAGTATTGCCTGAAGGTGATCCATGGTTTGATACACATTTTTGAATATATTAATTTGACTGTGTTATCAAAAGTCATATACTGGATTGGTATCTTCTTCAAAGTGTTTTCATAACCAAAAAATTACGAGCGGCTGAACTAAGTGAGGAAAAGAATAATTGATAATTAAGGCCAATTTTCATGCAAATGAGATTGCTTATCTTTTAAAATCTAATAGAGGGGAGGAGGGGGAAAAAACCAAATCAGACACTTAGCATCTTGTCCTAATAGACTAATAAATTTGCTTGATTAGTCATGGTTCCTGTGAGATTGAAAATAAGGATGACACTCTGTGGGCAATTTTAAAGCATATGCAGGAACATTGAAGAATAATAATCATGCCTAAGTGCTTTTTGCCATCTGCCCCACAAAACATGAAACATTAAAAGGTTTTCTTGTTTTTTAAAAAAGTGTGAAAGTTCATTTTAGTACCTGACCTTGTGTTCTTATGTGGAACCTCCTTTTTAAACTCCTTTCTCTTTTAAGGCTTTTTTTTTTTTTGGCTAGTGTTTCTTTATATTACAGTACTGAATCCTTAAACATAGAAAAATGAATGCAATAAAAAACAGTCCTAGCAGGGAAAGAACTAGTCTCATACCTTCTTTGTGTCATGCCCATGTTTTTCTCTCATACAAAATTGTGGCAGGATTTCTCACAGGAACTCTGTGAGACTTCCTGTCAGGCATTTTAGTGCAGAAATACTCAAAGGCAGAAGCTACAGTGCTCAGCAGCATATATATGTGCTGCGGATAATATTCCATGATTTCTTCATCCTGCTTAGTAACTGACATTTGGATTTGTTCTTGGGGGGCTGCTCTGTGCTACAGGCCAGCTTGCTTTGGCTACAAAGCAGAGAATCGCAGCACGCTGCTGTGGCGTCTTTCCACAAGGAATAGGAATATGTTTGCTTCCCTTGCTTTTGCTCACTTCTTTACAGAACACCATCTGCCAGTTCTTCATGTTGGGGACTGTTCTATCTACTTCCTTTGCACAGAAATCATAATAAAATCTCTCTTACAGCGTGAGGGCCACCTTTATAACGGAGACCCTGTTCTTTAGGCTCTGTTCTTCCTAACTTGTGTTCTTGTTCTTAGTGTGCCTTTCTTTACAGAAGACAACCTGTCAAACAGAGCCCTATCAGAGAACTGTCTCTAGGTTTCTTCTGTTTGAAAGGCCATCTTGTTCAAGTCTGGTCTAAAGCTAAAAAAAGCATGAGAACTCAAGGCCTTGAAGATTCCCATGAATAGTTAGTGCCCTGAAAACCAGGTAGAGCAGGCACAAAGATCACAGGTCACAGTCTTTCTCTTTCAGGTGGGATCTATTGCATTTCTGTTTAAATTACAGCAATTCTAAATACAGTAATCCCTTCACTTTTGTGAGGGTTTGGGGCACAGAACCCTCACAAAAGTTAAAAAAATACAAATAACTCCTCACCCCCCTAGCGAGCACTTCCCCTCCCCCTCCCTCCTCCTGTCTTCTTTCTGCAGCTGGCCCGGCAGAAAGGCCGGTGAGTGCAGCGGGAAAACTCTTTCCCACTCCAGTCTGATGCCTGTCACCAGGATAGTCTGCGCATGGGCAAAGGGCAGGAAAGTGGAGAGGAGGGGATGTTGTTCTCCCCACACTGTCCTGGCTGCCACCACCAGCGCAAACTTTCTTCTTCCTGCCTGCCCAAGCAGGCAAGAGGCAGGAGAGGGGAAGGGATGTTTCTCCCCCTGCACTCTCCTGCCTGTTGTCGCCAGCATGGCCTTCCTTCTTTCTGTGCACTCAAGCAGCTGAGGGGCAGAAGAGTGGAGGGTAGGGAGGGTTTTTTCCCCTACACTCTCCTGCCTGCCACCTTACTTTTTTTCTGTGCACCCACATGGGCAATGAGCACAAGACTGGAGGGAGGGAAGATCTTTCCACCTGCATTCTCTTGCATTTCACTCTCATGTACTGTCTTCCTTTTGCACACCCATGAGGTGACAGGCTGGAGGATTAAGAGGGAAAGTCTTGTGTGCCCATGAACCTTTCCTCCTCCCATTCACTTGCCTTTTCCCAAGGTAGTGCACCTGGGCAAAAGGCGAGAGAGTGAGAGGGGGAGAATGGCAGGGAGGCAAGTGGGCACCTTGTGAATAATCAAATTCATGAAAGTCAAACCCGCAAATGGGAGGAAGACTACATCTATGCACATAAATCAGTGTATGCACATCTTTGCCTCCTTTTGCCTTTTTTTGTGATGACTTTCTAGTGGTTTGGCAATCTGTGAACATTTACCATAGTCTCCATTGGACACAGGGAAATAAGAGGGTATTCTGTGGGTATTCTGCATAGATTTATGTCACAGTAGTAATTTGGCTGCTTATCTGGGTGTTGTGCTCAAGATGTTTACTCACAATTCCCATGTCACCATCGTAACAGATTAGGACAATTCATCATATGAACTGAGGATTTCATAATGTATGTTTCCATGTTCATGATGGGGAAACACCATTGACATGATCCATTGGAAGGGAAATTTCCTCCCAACTATTGACCACAGTCAGAGAAGGAGGAGGAGAAGGGCTTTCTGGCTAAGGCCCTTTCCGTACCTTACCTTTTTTTGGTGCTGGGGTGTGGGGATTGCGTGAGTAGCCTCCAGCGAGAGGCTTTCGCGTCCCCGCTGCTTCAGCTCCACACAAGCTGCCTGCTCCTGAGCAGGCAGCACAAGAGCCCCACCTCTTCCTTCCGCAGCACAGCCTGGGAGTTTCCCAGGCTGCGCTGGGGCAGGAAGTGCAACTGCCATAGCTCCGGAGGCTCTGCAAGCATGACAAGTGTGTGCGGGGCCCTGGAGCAATGCGCGATCACACACCATTTTTGGCCGAAAGCCAAAAATGGAAAAGTGCGCGAGCGGCGTCTGCCCTACCCTGGAGCGTTGTGTGATTGTGAGTGTGTCATGCAGATTGCTCCTCACAATTGTGTGACGCTCCAGGAGCCCTTTTGCATGGCAAATACCGTGCAAAAAGAGCCCATGAGTGGGTTTCCTCAGGCGTCCTTGTTCGAAACACATGTTCAGAGTGTTGTCAGCAACCTGTGCAGTAACTTTGTAAACCCACATAAGTAGACTCAACTTTTTCTTCAGCAGCAAACAATCCTAGATTTTTATTAACACAAAATACTTGCAGTCTTTGGATTAGAGGAATGGTTGGAGGTATGTTTGGTTGCGGGGGGCATGTTGTTTCAGGCCAGGCATGTGATGATAACTTGAGCTTCTCCTGTACCAGGACTTTTGGGAAAATGAAATTGTCTAGGAACAATGCTAAGGGGAAATCTTCACACTTTTCAAAGTCTACTGCTTCATCCCCTGAGCCAGAACTTTAAAAGCTATTTTTGACCTATAATTCCCATAATCCCTCCACCAGTGTGGCTACTGTTATGTGGGGATTCTGGGAGATATAGTTCAAAAAGGTAACTTTATTAAACTGTACTCTGAACACTGAAACATACGGTTACAAACTACATCCATATAGCTGAATGTGCTCTCTGAAGGAAGATCCACCTTTTCTTAGGAACAACATATGCTTCAGCACTGAGACAATAGGATGTGCCTGCTATAGGCATTTTACCTTGAGGGCCAGACAACTGGATCCAGGGCAACAAAAATGTAACAACGGGGCATGCATCACACTACAAACTGTCTAGCAGGGTCTCTGCTGGTCCAATAAAACTATAGTGCTTTTGCCTTGTTTTATGAGACAAATGCAGCTACCAAGGGCTGCTTCACTGCATTTGCAATATCTCATCATTTGTTGTCGCTGAAAACTGTTAGGTTAGTGGCAGTTTATACAAAAATCCTGTCAGTAGAATATATTATATAGTTGTTGTTTTACATGTGCAGCTTGACATGAATATGCAAATGTGAATGTCATCTAAAATTTTGACCCTGAGATTAACTGAACACTCTTCACCCTTTCACAGGGAACTGAGAGATACCATCCAAACTATAATGGTTTGAACATTGGACTACTCTGGAGATGAGGGTTCAAATGCCTGCTCAGTCACGGAAACCCATTGGGTGACCTTGAGCAAGTCACACTCTCTCAGCCTGATACAGAGGCAAAAGCAAACAAATCTCTCTGAACAAATCTTGCCAAGAAAACCCAGTGATAACATTTGCCTTAGAGTTGCCCTAATAAACTTTGCTTCTCTTTCCCCTGAGTAGCATATTTTGACAAATCATTCTGGCAATCTCATAATAGTCTACAACCTCAGATTGTCCTAGAGTGGTGTAGTTCTTGTATCTGCATCTTTCCTTTTTCTCATTTTCCAGAAACCTGACCTCCCATTCAGAATGCCTGCCAGTGCTTTTAGTAACTCTAGGTTACCTCTTACTGTTTCTTAGTGTGGCGTCCAAAGGGACATAACTAAATTCATAATTGAAAGTTTGAAATGTGTTCTAGAAGGAGATGAAAACTAAAATTTTGTTTTGAGCATATGTATGTGGAGGACTTGGTTTTTTTCCTCTCTTGCATTTTTAAAAGTATATAAATTATGCTGTACAGATGAAAAGCTGAACATGTCTAAGCCAAGAATGGGTTTGGGGTGATGGTGTTTCCACAGTTCACTTATGACCTTGAAAAACAGGTTTTAAAGAGAATATAGCACAGCCATAACTGAACAGAAACTGTGTAGCAAGGATTTAAAGTGTTAGGTACTGGAATGAAATGTTACTACATCTGGCCAATTAAAAAGTGGGTGTCTACACAGCATATCTGCATAATGACATTAATAAACATGCTACACTGAATAAGATCTCATTAATACTAAAAAATGCATTTGACATTCAGGGTTTTTTTTTAAAAGAGGCAACTCCTTTGCCATCTGTGTGCTGTTGTAAGAACTAATAGGCATATAAAATGATGTCTGACTGACTCACAATGGCTTGCTTAAAGCTTCAATGTATTCCCCAGTTGTCATTGATATTTTAAAACCAAATTGACAGGATTCAACATCCAATTTACTTTCAAGAAAGAACAACTGTATAACACGCATAAACAGGTGGCTGATTATGGCATTGCATGACACTTGCAAACTAATAGCTTCAATGATTGTAACTACATTTTGACCAAAGAAAGAAAAAGTCTCATTGGCATCTCAGAGGCTGTCATCCTTCACAAGGGAAAAAGTAATTAAATCAGCAGGTAAACAACCATAAGGCAACTGGATTTAGAAG
Source organism: Ctenosaura bakeri (assembly GCA_948474755.1). NCBI lineage: Eukaryota > Metazoa > Chordata > Lepidosauria > Squamata > Iguanidae > Ctenosaura > Ctenosaura bakeri. Next base: position 58,822 of record CAOLHI010004926.1, on the reverse strand, counting down.
TTTTACAGTGGATCAGTGTATATAAAGTACTATTAAACATTTTATATCCTTTTTTTAAAAAAATAGTTCAGATGGTGCTGGGAAAGTTCTGTGTATGAAAACATCATTGGACAAAGTAGTTCACTGTTAGAGTCCTTTCATAATCACAGAATTGCCCTCTATAGATAAATAGAGAGGGGAGCCTGTAGAATATATGCATTACATATCCTATGTTTTCAAGAAGAAGCTAAATCTTAGCAAAACACTCTTTTTTATCCATTTGCTTTAATTAGATTATGGATCAAAGACTATGAGTCATGTTTATAGTGAATTAGGGTGCTAGAATGGTATATCTATGGATAGCCATAGTTAAAAATATTAAGGAACATATTATCAAATCAGTTAAGATGGTTCTCCTCAAAAGAACACAGTTATGAGAGTGCACATCCAGAAAAAGATCTCTTACCTGTTTGATAGAATTCCTTACTTTTGTGAACATGTTTTTATTTTATTATATTTACATCACACTTTTCCTCTGAAAAGGAAAACAGGAAAATGTATAAGGAGTTGTCCAGTCATCTGTAAAGTGCCCACTCACATGTCACCAAAACAGAGGAAAAACATCCCCCTAAACCACAGCAGAGAGACCTCGAATTTTTGTAACATGGATGTACATTTATAGATGCACAGTACTGTGGCCAAGTGCCATGTATACATACTCAGCATGATGCCTAGCTGCTAACTGTTGATGAGTAAGTTGCTTTTCCTTCCTGTGGATCTTTGATGTAGAATTTGACAGCCTTTGAAACTGAGGATATCTGTAAATAGAGAATTGTCCTGTCAGAGCCCATCAAGAGAGGAGCATCTTCTGTAAAGTAAGACTCATGACCAGTCTATTAGCCACATAGCAAACCTAGGCTTGCACTTAACTTCAGTGGTTATTACATCAAACATCTGAAGAACTATCCTTAGATATAATCATAAAATAGAACTTTGCAATTAAAAAGTTAGCAGGTACCTAAGACAAGGATTCAGCCATTTTGTCACCCCCCCCCGGCTCACACCTTCTCCATAAGGAGCAGGAAGTCTGTGCATTGTCCCACATAATCCACAATCACTTTCCCATTCATTTTGCTTGCTATATAGTAAGTAGACCTCCATGAACATTCATTTTTACACATGATCTCCTCCTTCCTCTGGCATAAATCAGGCAACTATGAGTCATAAGAGATCTGTCTGCACACATGTCTGGGTAAAGATAAATATCAGTGGTAGGGAGACTTCTTAGTTCAGTAGCTTGGAGAGACAGAAATAGTAACCCAGCTGGGTTACAGTGTGAAGAACTAGCAAAAGTATTGTTGGGCAAAAATAAATAAAAAAAAATTCATCTCAAAATGTGCTGTGCCAGCACCAGACTGTTTTGGACTGGAGATATAAATTACCTCACCAGCACAGTGTGGCGAAGTGTGATATTTTGCCTGTATTTCATGCAGGTACTCTGGCACAAACTATTATTAAGGTGATATGTAATTAATACAAAACTATAAAAGTCAAAATCACACCTGGGGTTTGAAGGCATGTATATATTAAATCTGCCCTAATAGCTTTGAAAATTCCTGTTCATGAAAGTGCTGAATTGTTATAAATCCCTTAACATTTCTACCAATTTTAAAAACAATATGTGATATTATTAGCATTTCAATTATTAGCACTTGAAATCAAATACCGTCTGTTTTTGTTTCAAAGAAAGGAAATTATGCCAAAGTCACCTTATTTTCATTATCTTATCCACAACTTTCTTTGCAGATTTCCTGAATATAGCAGGATTAGTAAATCAAAGGGAAGTATGGAGAGCAGAAATAAACACAAGAGTGCCTTATTTGTAATTCCTTCTGTAGAGGGAATATATCCCTCTACAGTTTGCTTCTGTCATTTCCTTGTTTCAGGCAGTGCTTGTTTTTCTTTTTCTTTAGGTTGAGACCAAAGGCCCAAGATACTCCTTCCTTGCATCAAAAAAGAAAGGTTTAACAAGTCCCAGAAATGAGGCCCCAGCCCAGTACATTGGATGGAGAGTTGCCACTTCTATGTGCCATCACTTCTTGCCACCAATTGGTCCAGATATCCTCTTGCTGTGCCTGCCTGTACAGAAGCCACTGCTGATACCACATCAAGAATCAGAGCCAGTGTTTGAAGAAAGGAAAGCCAAACGCCTCTCTTTAAGGTACTAATTTCTCTGCCTGCATGTCGCTTATCTAGTGTTATGCAACTTGCCTTAATATTCTTTTAATCTTTCCTGCTTCCATCCTTCCTATGTCAGATAAAGCTTGGCAAAAATGGTTTGGAAAGAAACTAATCTATCTGGATCAGATCTTTGGGATGAAGCAGTCACTTGTCTGCTTTGCATCAAAGCAGTCTTCTCTGTCTGTCATTCACATGGCTGCATCATTACTGAGTTTAAAAATAAGCTTTACGATAAGCAAAAATCTGGCATGGCAATGTCATAAGATTAAAGCATTTTTTTTTTTTTTTTGCTCTAGCAAGTGAGCTCCCAGAAATGGCAACTGGTAGTCAAAGGAAATGTGATCACTTGGTAGTATATTGTTGTTGTGTGCTTTCAAGTCACTTCTAACTTTTGGTGACCCTAAGATGAACCAATCATGGGGTATTCTTGGCAAGTTTTATCCAGAGGGGTTTTGCCTTTGTCTTCCTCTGAGGCTGAGAGAATGTGACCTGCTCAAGGTCAGCCTCTGAATTTTCCATGCCCGAGCAGAGATTGAACACTGAGTTTAAACTGCTACACCACACTGGCTGTCATGGTAGTATGTGCTTAGTCTACATAACATTTTCACAGCAAACTAATTAATTCTCTCTCTCTCTCTCTCTGTCTTCCCTCCCTCCCTCTCTTCTCTCTCTCTCTCTTTAAGCAGTACAATGCCTTTTAATCCTAGGAATTTTAGGGATACTCTGTATTAATGACTCTGTCTGATTCTTCCTGGCTGCCCCTTGGTCTTGGAATACCCTCCCAGATTATCTGCATGGTGTCACCCATCAGTACCTCTCTTCTGAAAGAAAGGGATCCGATTCAGAACTGACCAACCTGTGCTGAACCTCTTTCTCTTTATCACCAAATTGAACCATACATGAATACTTTAAGCCCATTTTTCAGATTTGTCCTTCACAATTTTGACCCTTGCTACATCTCTGCTGCTTTCTTACCTTTACTTCTCTGTCTTTTTCCACTATTGACTCCTTGCTACCCATTGTTTAAATTTTGACTGCAGTTTCCCCAGAGCAGGGCCCTGGCTTTCACTTATCTTACTTTGTAATCCTCCATGCAAAGGAATCTTCTAGCACCTCGTGTGTCTGATGAAGCAGATTTAAAGTCACCGAAAGCTTATGGTACCAACCTCTTTCTCAGTATCAAAGGTGCTACATGATCCCTTTGCAAACTGATCCAGACTAACACGGCTGTGTCTTTGTAATCCTCCATATCACTCTTGGCACTATATAAATTGACAATAATGAAGTAGGCCATTTAATTAGTAGTCTTAGTATAGGAGCATGACTGAACATTAGGACTTCAGGACTCTGTGCTAAACCTTATTCTGAAGTCTCATGTCTTGGCCAAATAAAGACCAGTTCACACACCAAATTAGTGATTTTAGATTAATGAATCTAAATTCAAATTTTGCTAACCACTAGTTGGCTACCTCATCATGTCACAACTCAACTCACATTTATCAGTATTGACCAAAGTAGAGTATGCAGGAATATAGTACATATGGGTTTCAGATGTTATTCATGATAAGACAAGTACATTGTTATTCTATAAGGATGTGTACATACACAATGGAAGATGATGAGCTACAATTCTCATTAGCCCTAACCAGCAGAAGCAATGGTGAGGGATAATAGGAGTAGCACCAGGAGGGCACATATCTCCTATCCTCCCTGCTCTGTAGTGAGTGCCATTCATGATCACAAAATATTGTCACAAGCCAAACGTTATTTTCCATATATTCATTTTACTAAATTCAGACCCTAAAGTGTAAAAGTAATTGCATGCTGGGTGGTAAACAGTGCAGTTATAGGATAAGACAGCCAGTTCTAGGCAGAAACAGGGTGTTATACTTCCATCTGGGAGTTTAGCCAGCTTATATAATATGGCACAACTGTAAACAAGAAGCAAGGAAGAATCCAGAAATTTAGAGAGAGAAAATAGACAGATAGGTGCAATTCAGTCTTGCAATCACTGGAGAAACCAGTGAAATTTGTGTCTGATTGGTAGAGACATAAGGTTACCAGACATCCTGGCAGAAAGCCAAATAAAGTTCCGGTAAGCAGATAAGCTGATGAGCAGGTAAGGAGGAGCTAGATACACTCTAAAATTCCCCTCATGTAGACAGAGAGCAGTCTTGTGATTGCTTCCAAAAGCTGCGTTCATGCTGCCTACACTGTTCTTGAGCTGGAAAGCATACTCTCTATTGCTGTTTGCCAAACAGAAATGTATCTCTCTACTTATAGACTATAATTGTCCTATGTTAATATATATAAGTACCTGCTTGAGATGAAATGATATTTCCCCAACAGATGATATTGTGTTTAAAGTGTGCGATTCGTTACCTGTCTAAGCCTATGTTATCTGGCTGCCTCTTAGTGAGGTTAGCCTAGACAGTAGAATGTTTGTAAATAAGACTGTCCCCAGACAACTTAAGTTTATGCAACGTAACGATCCTACCTTAGTGGAGTGTACATTGGCTTATATGAATAAATGATTACAAAGCTGCATATGTATTCTCTCATTATAAAATATTCCAAAATTATCATACGTAGTGTGTACGTAAGGGAAATGTTGTGTTGGTGTTAACTTGCCTGTTTGGACAATACCATCATTCATGAGTTGAAGGTCCACGTGACTAAAAGTTGAACTAGAGGAAAGTCCAGAAAGATACGTATTCGCTGACATATGGCAAACGACCTTCAGTTCCTCAAACAAAAGAGATTCTGTTGGGAAACACACCTATGCCAATATAATTACAGTAAATTTTGTTTTACGCTCTCCTTTTGAAACAGGCATGGTTCCTCACTCCTATCTCTTTAGAATGAGGGACTGGGAGTTTAATCTGTAGTCTGTCTGGAGTTCCTTTTTCACTTTCTAACTGCTGCAATATAAAGGGCTTTTGTTTCATTCTTGCAACAGTAAAGAGAAAGAAGGAGGGAAGGAATGACAAACCACTCAGGGTAAACTGCATGTGACTAAGCATCATATATAGTTTGGTTCTGAGTTCCTGGGAAGCTCTGAAAAGTCTGTTTAATTTGAAGGAAGAAAATAATGGAGAGTGACATTTTTGTAATATTAGTTCAAATACAGATAGGTAACTCAGCAAGTTCTGTATCTGTAAAAAATCAAACACACAAGAAGCTATAATTAATCCCAAACACGAAACAACACAACATAACACAAACAGAAGCTGCCTAGCAGCTTTGGCTAGCTCAAAATCTCAATCAGGCACTTCTCTCCTTGGTCCATTTCGCTTAGCCAGATAACAAACATAGTTCCCTGTTGCAAGACAGGCTTTAGTCACCGTCCATGACACATTCTAGCAGCATGTAGCTGGCAATTGTTTGTGTAATGAGACACTTTGACTACTATGAGTGATCTAACCATTAGGTACATACAAGAAAGAATGGAGAAACTTTGCCACATATCTGTAACAGAGTAGATTTTCAAGAACAGATCATCATAATTTGAGCAATTTTACAGCTTCTGACTGTTTCAAAACACATGCATTACTTACAATATATCTGTAAAGTGGGTCAGCATTATTGTTTCCATATTGCAGACTGAATGCTGAGGCAGAGAGATAATGGCTTGGCAAAGGCCATATCATCAAATCATGATAGAAGCAAGATTGGAACACATAACTCCCCAATTTAGTAACAGTGTTATTTGTTATGCCATCTCTGTGTGTGCCACTGCATTGTGGTTTTTGGCTTATAAAAGAATGGACTGAAAAATGGATGCAGAGTTTAGCATCAGACAGAATAGGATGATATGACCTGATGACTTAAAAAAATGTTCTTCCAGCTATAAATATTCTTGACAGCCTATGCTTTCCCTCCGGGAAATGGTTATAGACCCACAGTAAATAATAGGAGACCTAGGAGAAGATTGTTAAATATAAAATAATTTTCACCTCTGGGAGTCAGATAAATAATATTAATACCTATAAACAAGGAGAACTTGTGTGTGTGTGCATGTGCATATATTCTAATTCTGTGCCTCCTGCCCTTCACCGTAGGTACTTGTCTTCTAAAGACTGCTGTTCTGGTTTCTCTTTAAAGCAAGAATAGCGAATCACCAGCCCAGAGGGGTTTACCTTTTTTGGTCCTGTTGACACACATGTTTTATCTCTGTTCCTTTTTTGACCATAGTGATTTGCATATGGAGGCTCTACCAGCTGTACAAATACATTGTGTAGAGCCCCAGAGAAGCCACTAGGTTAACATTTATTTTCAGTAAATGAAGATCAGACCCAGTGGTCCAGCTATCATAAGAACTTCAACAATGAGTTAATGAAGAAGTAACATGTATTCTGAAATATACTTCTGATTAGTTCTTATGCCTGGGAATACTGAGGAGAATGGAAATTGCCTTTATGAAACAGGAGACGAGATTGGTTCATTTCATGGTCTTTGACTGGCTTCTCAGTGAAGTGAAAGACTGATTAACTTCCTGGGCTTTTCCTCCCTCCTTGATGAATTATATTCCAGCCTTGGAAAAAGCAGTAGGTCTCTGCCAGAAATGGAAGCGAGATGTTCTGTTTGTGAGGCATCCCTAAAGCTGAAAATGTTCCAGTGGGCTTTTATATTGGAGTCTGTTATTTTGGCCTGCCTGCCTGCCTGCCTGCCTCCCTCCTTTTTTTAAAGTTGGTTAATTCTTTTATTTTTGACCATAATTTGGCTTATGCTCGTCACTATATCATACATATAGAAAACCTGTTTTATCCCACCTGCTATTGGCATGGTACAGTTCTGCGCAGGCATATTCAATGCCAGCTATATTGTCACAGTTTCATGATTCTTTGTCATTCTCAGGATGGCTGAAGGAGCAATCCACAACCTACACATTATTCCCTTCTGCTGGTTGATTTAAGACAGGAATCCAAAATTCTAAATTGTTTAAATATTTGACTCATTTTTAATTCTTTCCTCTTTTTCACTCCTTTGTAGCCCCTGAAAACCCTTTCCAAGAGGCTCAGCCACAATGGAAGGCTGAGGATGATCAAAAATCAGGAGGCAGAGATTCTTCATGCTAATTACTTTCACCCATTTCTGCTTACCTGTCCCTGAACCCAATAGCCTGCTGGGTCATTCTCTGATGGTGTCTTCAGATGGTTAAAGAGGACAAATGTTCCTGGGCAACAGGAAGATGTAGGTCTCTCTCTCTTACTCTGCCCTTCCCCCAAAATATGTAGCATTAGATCCCAGTTCCATTTCCAAGGAGGAGGGTGAGTGAAGAGGTGAGTGACATATTGAGGTAGCTGCCTTTGGGATTCTGGCCTCAGTCACTGTAGCTGGCAGGAAGGATGCCCAGAGCTATCCCCTTTCTCAGGTCTGAAAATGCCTGACCCTGGTCCCAGGAAGGGATCCTCTCCATTCGGCAGCACTGCCAAGATTAATCTATTGCAATCCAAAACTAGTCCTCCATGTGGACAAAAAAGGGTCCTTTTTTGGAACATTTTTGAGCCCCAAATACTTTAACCTGACTTTGCTGTTACCATATGTTAACAGATATGACAGCAGTCATAAGTAAAATACTCTCTCAGACAATGAACCTGCCCAGGTAAGGGTTCTGCATGCATATATAAATGGCATTATAAATCATATAGCATGTGAATTAGCCTTTCTGTCTATTGGGTTAGCATGCTAGTAATTAGTGGTCTTGGTATTGCATGTGAATGTGCCAAATGATATAGTTAATGGCTTTGTGTACAGCATATATGGAAAACATACATTGTGGAAAGCTATGGCTATTAAAACATCTCTTGGCCCTAATGGAACAAAATAGGAAGATGCTCTATTTAGTCCCTATGAAATAGTGAGGCTGGAAGGGATTCATCTCTCAAGAGTTTATTGTTATGTTGAGAAGCAGCTTTTCCTATCCTATTTTTTCTATGTATTCATTCTTGTTGAATCAAATGAATGTGCTTGGCTGTCTAATGTTGAACAGTGTAGTCTGAATATAATGGAACCGTAGAGGTCATTGCCAAAAGCTCACTATAGTTACTCAAAAGATCATACAAGTATGTTACTTTCAAAGCCAATGAATGTGTACTGCAATCAGAATTCTAATCAGGACAAAAACAATTACAATCCAAGGTTTTCATCCTTATACACAGAAATGTACCAGTTGTCATCTGATACAATGAGAATCAGTAAGACCTGATTTAAATCAGAGAGAATAGGAGTGGGTTGCAGTGTGGCTCCTAATATGCCACTTGTGTTAGGGAAAATATGTCCAGTTTGAAAGGTAGACAAACTAATAATTGGCATCTACACTTTTCACCCATGGCAGATTGTTATTGAAACTTTACCCAGTATAGGCAGCATGAGTGACATGAACTATGAGCGATTGTTAAGTAAAGCAAACATAATGAAACATTAGCGATGCTCATTTTGACAGAATGCCTTAAAGTCCTGGCATCTAAATATAGTAAGAAATGAAAAGAAACTGAGAATGTAGCTTATTGAAAACAAACTGAGCAACACTGAAGTTTATTTGTTTCTAAAAAGTGACTTTTGTGAAGAATATTGGTGCTTTAACTCATTTGGCCTATGTCTTCTAGCATATGAGAGAAGTGAAGACCTGTACTCCTAGTGTGTGAGAGAACTGAAGAATCTTTACCAACCTCTTCAATTATTATTTTTTTAAAATTTTAATTAACATTTTCCAAAAACACTAAAAATGAACAAAATCAAACTGATTTAGCCTGTATAATTGAAGGAAGTTAGAGAAACATGTCAAAAATAAGTTCTGGTTCAGGACAGTTATTCTAAAATGTCATGAAAGAGTAATAAAAGGCAAAGATAAAAATCAGAGAGGTTATGGAGTGTGTAGTGGATAGAATGGCTAGAAAGGAATAAGGGAGTTAAATTCATAATGAAATAGATACTAGGGGCCTTTCCACACTACACTGTTATAGTGCTATTATTCTATTTTCAACATCCTGTGGAATTCTGGGATTTGTAGTTTACTGAGGCCAAAGAGCTCTCTGGCTGAGAATTCTAAACTACAAACCCCAGGATTCCATAGGATGTTGAAAATGAAATAATAGCACTATAATACTATAGTGTGGAAAGGCCCAACGTTAAGAAATAGTTATAGATACACAAGCCTAGAGACCAGGGTTCGATTCTTTGCTTAGTCAAGGAAGCCCACGGGATGACTTTGGGTGTGTTACACACACTCAGCCCCAGAAAGCCCTATGGTAGGTTCTCCTTAGACTCACCATAAGTTGGAAATGACTTGAAGGCACACAACAACAACAGTAGTTACAGGATGATGCTAACTGAATTGGGTCTATACATTCTATGATGGATTTTATAATGTAAAATTGAAATATCTGGATTCAGGGCTGTCATGAAATATTTAATAGATTTACTGTTTTAGTTAGCGAGAATACTATGTAATTAAGACAGCAAGTAGCATTTAGTAAAATTAATAGCATTAATGTACTTTAGTAGTATTAATGTAATTTGCCATGCAATGCTGTTTATCATGTACACAATTTGTAATGGAATGTAGCTGAAAGTAATATTGAGATACTGAGATATCATGTAGATATGTCAACCTTTGGTAGAAGATAGTTCATTTACCTTTTCTTTTCAAAAGCATGAATTGCAGGAGGGGGAAGAAATGTTGGCTATTTTTTTTTTTTTTTTTTGAGAGGCTTGAATCAATCAGATTGCTAGAATCCATTCAAAGGAGGGAGGGAAGTCGATTCTTTTTCCCTTTCTTTTTCTTCTTTCCTTTTTTTCTTCTACTTTTTAATTTTTAATTCATATTTTTATGTTTTCTTCATGTTGTTCCTTTCTTTTCTTTTATGTATTTGTAGAGTTTTAGTGTTTGGGGAAAATGTTGATAAAAATATATTAAAATCCAAACCAAAGTGACGTCGGTGTAATACAGCACCCCTATAGTGCCATATCATATAAGTGGTTTTAAAATCAATCTGGTGTGCATGGTCATGGTATTTTCAAAGAAAAAGACATTAAAGGTCCCACTTGGTATGCTCAAATCTATCGACATGTCTAAAGCATTCAAGCTTATGTTTGTTGACCCTCTGAGTGAAAGGATTACTGGAACTTAAAACAGCAAACAAGATTATCTATTTCTACCAGGAATCCATCTTGTGTATGTTCTTGGTCTGTTCTTCCAATATGCACTGTTCTTCCTTTCTCCCAGCTTGCTTGCTTATTAAATAAAGTCTTACGTTCATGTACCATTTCCTCCAACTTCTTTCCAAAAGCCTGGCCATTCATCAGTTCAGATCTCTCAACTTATAAACACTGCAGGCCTTGAGAAAGACAAGACCGGTAAAGGAAGGAGACAGTTGTTCAAATGATATATTTTCTTGCACAATTTGATTTTGCAAAATCTGGCTTCCATTCCCTGATATTAGAATTACTAATAGGCAATTTGTTAAATTGGATGGCTGTGCTTGGGATATATGTTTCTTTGATATGCAGATAGGGTAATTGAATCTGTCTCCTGGAGAGAAACAATAGAATTTAGGAATATAGGGCTAAGTTACTTTCATTAAATAGAGATGTTTTCCACAAACTCCATTTTCCTATGCTTTTGATATTTTAATCTTATTTCCCAATTGTTAATACATACCTGCATTCTGTCATAATTATACCCAGAGCCTGGATTTTAGAGAACTGCAGTTCAAAAGCTCTGGCTGGATAGGAATCCATTCAGAAAGAGTGCAAGTCTTGTGACTGTCAAATACAGGTCTCAATTTGGAAATTGTATGACTAACTTCATGTTGCCTAAAGGAGCTCCTGGCATGTTTCAAAAATAGTTTCCATATATTATATGACAACTTCTGTAAGGAACTCTCTGGATTGTGATCTGGATTACTTTTAGTTTACTATTGTGTTCTGAATGGCTTCCATTAAAATCAGGAGAGAGACTTCATTTGCCTGCATAAAGCAAGCTGTACAGTACTTTGCAAAAGCCACTGTGCAAACAAACAAACAAACAAAAAAGCATGGTCATAACTGCACATTTCTACTGAGAAGTAAATCTCACCTGCATTCATGGGTCTTGTCCCCAAGTTGCAGGATTGCACTCTTTTTTAAAGCTCTGCAGAGTTCACCGGTTTTGCTTGATGTTACCTGTGAGCTGGATGTGGTCTATAGTGTGCTCTTGTACACACAGTGGACCTTCCAGACCTGTGAAACCTGGATCTGCGATTGCCACTGATCATAGATTGTCAAGTCCTATTCCTAAAATGGTGGCATTGTGGCAACATGAACATGGATGTGCTGAAGCATCTGTGTGCACACTGCTGCCATTTAATAATATGGGTTGTAATCATTTGTATTTTTTGGCATCCATGGGAGGGGTGGTGGTCCTGGAACTGAACCCCTACAGATCTGGAGGGCCCACCGTATTTAAGTGAAGGTAAATGTAGGATGCAGCCTAAACATCACCAAGCTTTGTGTTTGTCCTTTGCTGAACTCTTGTTCTTGTTCTCTGTGTGAAGCACAGCTATTTAAAAACTATCAAAAACAACAGTCACCTTCCTCACTTCTAAAGTGAAGCATCTTTTCAAAGTGTTTCTTCATTCCAATGACATGTCAGCATTACCCATTTCCAGCTGAAATACTTTGTATATTGTGGCTTTTCTCCTGCACTTTGCACTCCATTACTTGTCTCCCCTTTTCAAAGTCAGGGCTAATCCATTGCTTCTTGCTAAGATAGCGCAGCAGCATCAAGCACTAACCATGTATCTTTAATAAATTGTCATATTCATTTATCTTCCTCAGCAGCTTCCACATCCCTCTCCAGCTGTGCTGCTCCATTTTGAGATTAGTAATTGTTTAACATCCATCACACATAAAGAGAATTGTCCTTACACACTTAACTCTTGACCAGAGAGCGGTAGCCAGAACTTGTCACTTTTTGTGTCTCTTTCAATGTTTGTGGATGTGTGAGAGCAGATAAAAATGTTCAGACAGAGGACCTTGAGGATTTTTGTTGTTGTTGCTGAGCAAAGAAACAAGCTATACTTGAAAGCAGAGCCAAATATACAGATAGATACAAGTTGGAGACTGAGATAAAAACATCCATTATACAGAGTGTACCCATGGACAAGAAATCCAAATTGCTCAGTCACCATAATCTTGCTAGGTAGTAGCCTTAATAAGTTGCCTGAGTCAGTATTATTTTTCCTGTACAGTGCTTAGTAAATGTTAATATTTAATAGCAATTTAACACTTCCTACAATTGTGGAAGGGGGCATACAAGTGTGAATGCACACACACAGTATTCTTACTCATTCTTACAACTTCACTAAGTAGGTAAGCTGGTATATTAGTCCTGCCCAAGGCAAGAGAGAGATTTGGGTCCTTTTTGCACTGCATTTTCAATGCAAAAGGGCCCCTCGAGCGTCGCGCACATGTGAGGAGCGGTCCACATCATGCACTCATATTTGTGCAACGCTCCAGGGCCTGGCAGAGGCCGCTCACACATTTTTTCATTTTTGGCTTGAAGCCGAAAATGGTGCACGATCACGCATCGCTCTGGGGCCCCATGCACACTTACCTTGTGTGTGGAGCCTCGGGAGCCAGGCCGGTTGTGCTTCCTGTCCAGTGCAGCCTGGGAAGGTCCCAGACTGCACTGTGAAAGGAGGAGATGGGGCTCTGCACGAGCAGGAAGCTCGTGCAGAGCCGAAGGACCCTAGATGTGAGAGCCTCTCTCCAGAGGCTACTTGCGCGAGCCCCGCACCCCAGCACCGCGAAAAGGTAAGGTGCAAATAGGGTCTTGGTTGTGTTCATCTACTGAGTTCATATTTGAGCTAAGATTTGAAGTAAGGACTTTTGAACTAAACTTTATGTTCTTGACTATTATGCCTTATCAGTAGCATACATACTATTCTTGGCCACTGTTGTGTGCCACAATTAAGAAAGTGGGGGAGACTCCACGCACCTGTTGCCTGCCACTACTGGCAGGGGAGCTTTGTGTTGGGTTAGGAGTAGTTTCCCAGAGTGTTATACACTTTTAAGGAAGGGTGGGGATTGGATTTGTAAGAGGCAAACTCCTTCAGTAGAGTTTATGAAGAGTAATGTGTTGGATCAATAGCGTGTCTCACTAAGACTTTGGAAAAACACAAGGCAAGCAAGTAGCATTATTGTTGTTGTTGTTGTTGTTGTTGTTGTGTGCCTTCAACTTAAGTGACAGCTGATCCTATCATGGCATTTTCTGGGGGCTGAGAGTGTATGACATGCCCAAAGTCAGGCAGTGGGTTTCCATGGCCAAGTGGGGAATCAAACCTTGGTCTCCAGGTTGTAGTCCAACACTCAAACCACTACAGCATGCTGGGTCTCTCAAGTAGCATTAGAGTCATATATTTGAAAAGTTGTTTTCAAATATACTTTTAGCTTTCTGAAAATCTGACTAAGAGAATTTCAAGTACAGGCACTCTATGCAATTATGACACATCACCATCTTGGTCAAAACAGAAGAGGAAAGAAGAAGCAGGAAGTAAGAAAGAGGAGTCTCTGTGTGATGGCAGACACTTGGCGTTACAGTGACTAGTTACTTGGTTACCCTGATGATCAGTGCCCGGGCATTAAGTCTCTGGTTGAGCAAAGGGAAAGCTTGAGAGGCAGTGTGAAAGATGGTTAGAGGCACTATGCTGTCTGACTACTCCTGTTGTTCAAATTGTAAAAAAAGAGTTGTGAATGTTTGTTTGGAGGAACGCTTTCAACACTGTTGAATACTGAGCTAGGCAGGAATTTGGCCTGACTCGTGCACTTATACTCAACTGGTAGAGAGGTGTGTAACCTAAATAACAATGTTGAGAGAAGCATTGTGAAGAGCTGGTTACCAAGTGAAAATTACAAGTGACTTTTTCAGTAATCTTCCAGAGACTTCAGGCCTTTTCCACATGATGATGCTCTCCTGCATCGCCCTGTCACAATCCCAGCAGCACCTCTGCCAGGATGAGAGTGTATCCCCAATGCTTCTCTCTGCACATTACTGGCTGCTTGTGGAAGGGAGCGCAAGGGACACACTCAGTCCTTCTGAACTGCAGCCGGCCTTCTTCCCATGCTGCAGTAGGGGAGCAAGTGTGTAGATTGCACTTCCAGTCTTTCTACATGGCTGGCTGCAATGGAAAGCTTGAGTGATTGGGGGTCATTGCCAGAGTTTCCATCAATGATATTCCTCGCGATTGCACTGGCTGGTTATGCAAGAAAGGCAGGACTGCAACGATGTCATGTGGAAGTATCATCACAGTCCCACTCCTTTCGCATCTCCATGCTAGGATGCCATCATCATGTGGAAAGGGCCTAAATGTGGACAATCCTTTCCAAGGATTGCAAGAAAAGATAGAGTACATAAGCACCTGCTGGGGATGCTGTTGAAGATCCATGATATTATTCTTCAGTTTTAAAATTTGGTTTACTAGGCTGCAGATGATCCTCACTCTGAAGATGGCAAATCCAGTCTGGATTGTACCACTGTACCAGAGCTGCTCAGAGCTGAACTGAAGGTCTCTGGTGCTGGACCTTCTTCCTTCAGAGATTTGGCACTGGCAGAGCTCCAACTTGTAGCAGTTGTGGGAGGAGCTGTGGTAAAATCAAGAGTGGATTCACTGCCTTCTGGTGCTGCATCCACCTGCTGCACTTGAATAATCTATCGGGTCTTTTCTAACTGGGTGCTTATAGGATGCACAGAAACATTAAAAAAAATGAAGCCAATACTTGTGCACAGGTAATTTTAGTGATGCTGTGATGGAGTGGGCAACAGATGGTCCTCCAGGTGTTACCAGACTTCCAACTCATCTCAACCCTAGTCAACATAGCCAGTGGAGAAATATGATGGGAGTTGCAGTCTAACAATATCTGGAAGGCCATAGGTTGCCTATGCTTGCTCTATATGCTGTAGAAAATGGTGTGTCTTTACAGTGCAGTTCTCCTTCCAGACAAATGTATTAGACTGATGACTCTGCAGTGCCAGAAGAGAGTGTTGTAATCATGGTCCTAGAGTTAAATAAACAGTCCATTTAGCATTCCAGTGTCAAAAATAAAAATAAAAATCTGGGTATGTTCTGTAGTAGCTCACTTTTTGTACAATCTGCTGCAACAAGCAAAGGGAGGTGTCCCCCCCCAATCTGTACATTATCCCATGTCTCTTTTCAGATTAATTTTAGTATCAGATCCTCCCTCTGGATGCATGCTTTGTGTGAAAAGCAGGGCTTGACCAGATGGTAGTTTTCCCCTTGGCTATTTCTCTTTTTTATAGCAAAGAGGGGAAGAAATACCAACTAGCATGGATTTTAATGCAGTAATTGCTCTTTTATATTGTGCTACCAGTATTGATTCTGCTTGCACACAGATAGGAATTTGGAATAGCAAGGATCAGCATGGAGATTGTACTTTAATAATTCTTGTACGCCTTCTGTTTTCAGCATAAATGGTGACGCACCATTGTTCCTCATTCATCAATATTATTACAGGGGGAAAAAATGGTTTTCACTGATGCTGTAGGACTCAGTGTCAAGTAGAAGAACAGTTGCCGGTATTTGGCCTACCAGTGTTACATGGAGTAGCACCAGGCTTCTGACACATTCAAAAGTGTGCCAGTTGCATCTTAATACTACTGCATTTTAAGGATCATTAAGTCAGATTTCATCCTCTTTCAGCATCTCATTTCATCCCACTATACATTTTTGAGAAGCCCCTCTGACTTCAGTAAGGTACTCGGAGGGAGCAACTGGAAGCAAGGGGATGATTGGATGGGAAATGTTACTTCCACTAACTTCTTTTTAAACCATTGTCTGCAAAGTATATGCAAAAATAGTGCGGCTGTATATAATTTTGGTGGGACCACCATTAATGGTTAACCCAGTTTAGCCTGTGCTTTTTCAGTAACTTGCAAATTACAGAACATTAATAGGAGAACGAAAAAAGGATGAATGAATTCCCAGAACTAAAGATGTTCTGCTAGTGTAGGGATTTGTAGCCATGCTGTGACAGCCTAATCCAAGGCCCTTTCCGCACAGCATTTTCCATGCGAAAGGGCACCTGGAGTGTCGCACAATAGTGAGAGTGATCTGCATGATGCACTCACAATCGCGCAACACTCCAGGACGCAATGCTCCAGTGTGCTGATCGCACACCTTTTCATTTTTGGCTAGAAGCTGAAAATGGTGCGTGATTGTGCATTGCTCCCAGGCCCTGCACACACTTACCTGGTGTACAGAGCCTCTGGACCCGCACCAGTCACGCTTCCTGCCCCAGTGCAGTCTGGGAAGATCCCAGGCTGCACTGCGGAAGGAAGAGGCAGGCAGCTCGTGTGGAGCCGACGGACCCCAAACGTGAGAGCATCTCGCATGATCCCTCACCTCAGCACTGGAAAAAGGTAAGGTGCGGAAAGGGCCCAAGATAGGTTTAGTCAGAAGTAAGCTCTGCAGTTCTAAATGGAAGCTGCATCCAAGTAGCCAAGTATGCTTAGGATTCTTCTTTCTGTGCTTCCTTGGCATTTCCACATAGATACTCCCGTCTTTCACATCTTCTTTCTCTCACCTCCCCCTGCCCTTTTCAAATCTCTCCTACCTTCTGGGCACTGTGGCTGGAGTTTCACAGTGAAACAGCTTCTCAACTGAAGATCCTGAAGAGACTTAAAAACCTACACTACCCTGCCTCCATGCTAGATTAAAAAAAAAACACCCTTTAACATCTTCTATTTATCATTTCTATGTTCCAATAGATTTTCTGGGAGAAGGGCTACAATGTTGAACTTTCCTCTTGTAAAACAAGGACACAGTCTTAAAGAAAAATGATAAAAGCTTAAAATCAAGAAATCCCATGTCTGTATAACTGTAAAAATGAGGCTGACATAGAGAAGATGATAAACTATTCTGACTAAAATGGAGTTGTCTAACAGAGAATGGTGTAGCAAGGTTCTGTATCTACCACAAGTCTTAAGTTAGGGCAAGAAGCTGTAGCAGTTTTCTCTTAGAAAGGCTGTAACACTAAAGGAGGTGCTCTTCCCTTTCTCCTCAAACTGCACCTTCTGGAATATAATTTGGATATGTTTTTCTCCCAGTCTTTTCCTGATTTGGGGAAAGTTGTTACAAGTATGTTGCTATCAGTCTAATCCTTTAAAAGAAGCTGGACTGGTGTCTAAAATGCAGATAAAAATATTATGTTAGTTCCTTGCTTGGTACAGTAATTCTCAGTGGAGAAACATAGAATGTTTTCATAAAGACCCCCAAAACATATACAACGCATTTAGTCTGCTGGGTAGTTGTCTGCATTTTAATATGCTATGGCTTGCAACTGTTGTGTGCCTCTGTAAGTGTTAATACTGGCTGAAAAAGTCACTCAGCTGAGTTGGGTAGCACAGGTTGTACATACAGAAGTAGAAGAATGACCAGAACACTGTTCTAAGCAATTTTGGAAAAGGTAGTTTATACCTTTTTTCTAAAGTTGGACACAATTGTTAGGTGCTGAATAATTCATTCCCTATGCAACATTTCAGATCATAGACCTAAGTTGAAAAACGGCCTTTATATACTAATGCGCATTATCTCACTGGTAACTCCTCACAATGTGTTCTTCATAATTATTAAGCTAGAATATCTGCGTTAAGAAAGGCATAGATGGGGCCCTTTCACACTACACAATTATAACAGTAGGATTACGCTCTAATTGCCATGACTGCATCCTTTGGAATACTGACGTGTTTGTAGTTTGGGAAGGCACTAGAACTCTGGCTGAAGATTCCCTAAACTGCAAATCCCAGGATTCCACCGGTTGGGTGTGTGGCAGTTAAAGTAGAATCATAGTGCTATAATTGTGCATTGTTGTGAAAGGGCCCTTGATTTTATTGCTTCTGCTGTTGCAGTGTTTATTTGTCAAGTATTTTGGAGCCTGATATCACTTTGTGGAACAAAATGCTTTGCCAGTGCACCTCTGTCTCCTTTCTACCCCAACTAATCAGTGGCTGGGGAGCATCATAGTGTACTCAGACTGTGGCCCTTTTCGCATGGCATTTCCAATGCGAAAGGGCCCCTTGAGCATTGCATAAATGTGAGGAGTGGTCCACATGACGCACTCACATTTGCGCGACACTCAAGGGCCTGATGTGGACCGTGCATGCATTTTTTCATTTTCGGCTTAAAGCCGAAAATGCTGAGTAGGTTGCACATCGCTCCGGGGCCCTGTGTGCACTTACCTGGCGTGCACAGCCTTGGGAGCTGGGCTGGTTGCACTTCCTGTCCAGTGCAGCCTGGGAAAGGTCCCAGGCTGCACTGTGAAAGGAAGAGGCGGGGCCTCACGCGACCAGGAAGCAGCTGCGGAGCTGATGGGACCAGGACATGAGAGCCTCTCGCTGGAGTCTGCTTGCGTGAGCCCTGCACCCCAGCTCCGTGAAAGGGTAAGGTGCGAAAAGGGTCCATGTCTGGCTGTGTTTCTGCAGTAAAGATATAGTTCTCACAGATGTTACTCAAGAATTGCAATTCTTTGGGAAAATGTATTTGGAGCATGTGCTTCTTTTGAGGGGTATATAGTACAGGTCCTTGTGAAGTGCAGTCTGTGGTATGTGTTTGCACAGTCTAAGGCCATTTCTACACCTTACCTTTTTCTGATGTTGTCCCAGAGTCATCCTAACAGTGCCTTTGCCAGGATGGGAGTGTGTCCCCAATGCTCTCCTCTGCACCCGGTCAGTTGCCTGTGCATGGGAGCATGAGCAACACGCCTCTTTCCCATGCTGCACTGGAGAAGGAAGCACCTAGATCACCCTTCCACCCATTCTACATGGCTGCTGGCAATGGGAACATTGTGTAATCGCAGGCTATTAACGGATTTTTCCATTAATGGAATATCCCATGATTGCAACAGGTGGGAATGTGTTGGCAGTGGAACTGTGATGATATTGTGTGAAAGCACAACTCATGGACTGCCAGCAATGTGTCCCCATTGTGGGACAGCAATGTCATGCAGAAATGGCCTAAGAGGTATAGTCCCACCCAAGGGGAGGAATTATCCAGAGTGTGGAGGTTTTTGAGGAGAGTGTAATCTCGGTGAGTGTATTCCTTAGCATGTCTGATAAGTATGTACAAGATGGTGCCGTATAGGAAGTTTCCTGTAGGGTCTGTGTGTTATAGGAGGTTTCCTGTCAGACCAATGTGTTGATATCTGGATGTTTTATCCAACATGGCAATCACCAGAGTCTTCTCAAGGGGTAATATGTAATGGGTTTTTTAATTGTAGCAAGAAACCAAACAACCATGTTGCGTTCATGAAGGGGAAAAGTGTGAGGGGCTAATCATTGTTAGAATGCTTTATAAGGAGGAAAAATTCTGCTCAATAAAAAAAAAGTGCAATTTCTTTTTCTCCTGTAGGAAAGACAGAACCTTACACAATCTTCAGTTAGAATGCCTAAGACCAAATTGTCTTCTCACTTAAGCACAGTAATTTCATCCGCAGTAACCTGTGGTCTGCCAGAATGCTAGCTATAAAGGATCTAATGTTAGGAACTGATAACATTTACCGCAGGCTGAAAATATGGTATACCAAACATTTCTCAGGAAAAGGGACTGGGTGCTCTCATTTCACAGTATTTTTCAGTTAACGTTCATGTGGCACTTTTTGAGCCGTAAGAATATATAGCCATTAGAAGTAATTTGAGATGATTACTTTTTCTTTCTTCCATTACGTCAATAGCAGCTTAGTAAATGATATTTCACTTTTAGTTTAAGTTAGATACATTTCTCCTATGTACTTAATGTTTCCTATTCCATTTACATTTATTTTTGGTACAGAAAAAGAAAATGAGCATGTAATAAAAACAACTTAGATGGAGGGGGGAAGGAGTGAGGTTGGGGGAAACAGTGAATAAACTAAACATTCATCTGATGATTTAAACTACTTCCTTTGGTGACTAAGACTGTTTTGTTCCATATGATTTTTTTTTTTTTTTTCATGTGTGTGTGGGAGGAATAATAATGCTAATGCTGGAACACTATTTGGAGAGAAGAAGACAATGTGTCACTCCCAAGATAACAGGTGCTGTTCTTCTCATAAATCAAGATGGAAGAAAACTTTCAGTGGATGGCTTTCAGTTAAATTAGTTCATAGTTTTAATGTAGAAAATTAATGATTAGTCTGAGGCTGAATCCTTCCATACAAAAGCCCTGAGGAACACGTGGCTCATATGCATATTTAGGCTCTATGACCCAGATAGAAATGCAGAATCTCTCTTTATTTCACACATCCTACTTTTTGAAACCTTTCCATGTTGTGCTCTGTGGATGTGCCATCCCACTGGGATCATCGGGAGATTGAGTAGCTATGAAATGTCAGATCTATATAAAGCACAAACAGCTATAGTAGATGAGCATACAAATAGAAGTGTTTTATTTTTACAGAAGAAAATTTCAATTTGAATTTTATAAGAGGAGTGCGGTTGGTCTTGGGAAGCCCTCCTCCACCCTTTTCCTACTGCATAGAGGATCCATGGTGATCAGCTGGAGGGGAAGAAGATGAGTTGTGGTCTTGAAGGGTTCCACAAGCACAGTGGCAGGTCCAGAGTGCATTTATGGAGCAACATAGAAGTACTGGAATTGTATATTCAGCCAATGTTGCTTCATGTGGGGAAAGGAGAAAAAGCATTGATGTTCCGTCTTGTACAACACATTCCTGCTTGGGTGGCATACTGCTTCTGAAGGGTTAAATTCTGAGCCTGCCACCACTGGCAGTATTAACCTTCATTCAGACAGATAAAAAAATCCTTGGCTGATTTCTGGGATATTTTCTGTCCCCATGAGAATTCCAAGTATTTCAGGCTATCAAAAGGGCTTGCGTCCAAAGTAGTGTTTGGATCAAGAATATATTTCTGAATCAAGAATATATTCTGCAATACCAAAAACCCAGAGCCAGAAGAACCATGTTCATGTGTTTTGAGCAGCTGTCAATCTTTTTTATTCCTTCTTTGTGCAAAAGAGGTAACCAGCATAATTTCTGTGTCTTAAAAATACTATTATTGTTGTTTACCATGCAGAAGGACAAAACACTTGTTCTAGGCCCCTCAAGTTAGAAACAAACGTAGACCCTAAGGGAAACAGTCATTGTTATTTCTTTACAGGACAACCTTACATTCATAGTATTTTGCTGAGAGAAATGTCCCACCATCATTTGTTGTTTGTTTTTGGTGCCAGCCATCCTACAGACAATCAGATCCTGTCACTATAGCAGTCCTTGGAAGCAGATTTTCCACACATGGGGGACTATCTTTCTTATCTGATTCCCTGCTGCAGAATTAAGAGCAAAGAGCTACATTGCTTATTTCACTGCATGGTTGCAACATATGTTAGGCCTTTGGTTAGCAGACCTTCTGTCATTTCTTTCCAGCACTATGAAGAAGGTTCATTAGCAATAGCATGTGTATTTCTATGCCGCTTATCAGCTAAGTGCTCTCTAAGCAGTTTACAATGTGTTAGCTAATTGCCTCCAACAAGCTGGGTACTCATTTTACCGACCTGCAGAAGGATGGAAGGCTGAGTCAACCTGGAGCCTGGCAGGATCAAACCTACAACCTTGCGGCTGCAGTGCCAGCATTTAACCACTGTACCACCAGGGCATGCTCATTAGGGAACTATAGGGTACCCAGTGTTGCCACATTGTTACTAAACTGGTCTGTCCATAGTGAACCAGGCTGCCTGCACAGGTAAACATCTGTCTTTGTAGGATATAGTATTTTAACACTGCTATATCACCACTTTCTGATGCCAGATTTTCCTGGTTTACTTGGCATTGCTGGAATGGACATTTACCTTTGAACTCAGCCAACTGTTCATCATTTGTTAAATCTGTCTCTGGTGTGTACCACTTTCCAAGCTGTTCAACAAACATATTGCACAAATCCCAAAAGCCAGCCAGCTTATCACTGATTCTACACATTGCTCTTGTGTGCGTGCGCGTCTTTCTTGTTGGATCAAAAGTGCCTTGTGAATTTACAAAATTTCTTCAGGCTCATCACTGCACTGAAATGACTGTGCCCTGAAACATGATACTACAGTTCCTTCAAGGCATCCACAATAGACCTTTACAGTGCGTGTTGTCAAAAGGCTTCCATACTTTCACTTTAATATGGTACCTCTTCTTTCATGCCATAAGCATAAGCTGTACTTCTCAATTTTGTTTTTGCACTATTTGGTAAACAATGATTTCTGGGACAAGCAGTTCAAAGGTTTCCATCACAGTTTCTTCATTTCCAGCCTTCTTGGCCTCTAGACATGCCTCCAGGCATCCCTTCAGCAGGTTGCTGGTGATATATCTGTGAATGTTTGTTCCAGAGTACTCTGTCCCTGCCTCTTATGACGTCAGTAACTTCATTTCATTCTTCCTGGACTGGATGAGTTGAATGTGCACTTGTTGCTGTCCCACCTTTAGGTCTTCTGCCCCTTGGACAACCAGTAATGTGGGGTTTCATTTAAAACCCTCCCCTTCCCCATCTGGGACTTAACTAGACAATTTGGATATCTGTGAAAACACAAATGGTAGCTATTAGTTCCTTCCATGTCAGTGGGAGCAGGGAATCCACTCTGGGGTTTAATCTAGATTTTAAAGGATCTGTTCAAGATCCTGAGCCCTGAAAAATGGGTTCTTTATAATCACCATTTTATTTTGCTCCAGTGAGCTTAGGAAGAGTGACCATTGAGCCAAAAATCACAATAAATATTTTAAAAATTAAAATGTGTGAACAAGATGATGAAAAGTCATATATGTTCTTAAAAACAATAAAGATGTAAAACATATTGCATTAAAATAATAGAATAATGATCTGAATGTAAGAGCTAAAGTGGCTAGTATTTGATTGGCATATAGGTGTTGATAATAATGAAATATATTTGTTAAAAATGAGGCGAAAATATAAAGCACTATCAAATGAGTGCAAAATAGCTATAAAATCTTGTAGAACATTTTCCATCTCCAATATCCTAAGAACAAAAGCTCTGTATATATGCTATTAGAATGCTATACTAAGACAACATTTGAAATATCTAATATATTGAAAACCACAGGAATAGGATACTCTGTAACAAGATGAAGAACTATTGACCAAGCAACCTCACCAGAAAACAGCTTAGCTCAAACAGACCCTAATACAGTGACGTAGGGATGGGGAGGGGGAGGCCTGCCCCCCATGCGCCATTGCCGCTCCCATGCGCGCCATCACCCAACCAATGTGCGCTATTACCCCTCCCACACGAGCTGACGCCCCTCCCCCATGCACCGTAGCCCCTCACTGCACGCCATCGCCCCACCCCCACAACGATTCCCCCGCCCCTGCACAACTGCGCTCCCCACCCCACTCCACTTACCCCAAGCTATGCCACTGCCCTAGTATCTATTTATCTGCAGTGCAATCCTAAACAAGCTAAAGCAGATGCAATCAGACGCAGGACTGCAACCCAAGGATTCATAAAATACAAAACATGTGTCTACCAAGTTTAAGGTATAGGACATCTCATGATAAATTTTAGTCACAGAAGTTGAAGAATCAAGAACATTTCAGTGAGGTTTTAAGAAAAAAGATTCTCAAGGTAAAACAGAGCTTGGGGAACAATTAAGGATATAGAAGATCATAGCTTCATGCAGAAACACAGTAGGAACACAGTATAAGAAAACAAAGCACACTAATTGCCTCAAAGCTTTTAATTATCTGCTTAAAATAAAAAGACATTCAAATGATAAAGTCAGTAAGAAGCAATAAAAAGTTACTTTGACTATCCCATCTTGTCAGTGGCCCAGCACATCCTAAACCTAACAGGAGATCTACAAACAAGTGGGGGGAAAGTGTCCCTTCTCAGGCTTCTTCTCAAACTTTATCGCCCCTGCACTATTCAATCTTTTCCTGCAATCACATTAGTTTCCTCTTATCAGTCCTGTTTGAATTTGTCCTAATTAAAGGACTGTTTCTTTGTTGATTGATTATTGGATCAACAGGTTTCATTATCCTTTTTGCTCTCATTTTTCTTAATTGGGCCATCTTTCAAAAGTTCTTATAAAAATTCAAAATTCACATTTTTGGTTCCAGCAAAGTTCATGTTGCTACCAAGTTAAAAACCAATTCCTTTAGTTACCATAAATTTGTCATCTCGCTTAATTTCCTTTGGACCAGTGATCATGAAATATTTTCTTTCTTTAGAACCCAAGTTTAACAGATTATCACAAGTGCAAATGGTATGACTGATGCTGCTTGGCAAGAATTCAAAGGAACATCTATGACAAGAGCTTGAATATATTAATAGACTAGCAAGACATGTATCAAATTCCCGTGAAGAACAATCATAAAGAAAACAGCAAAATGCTTATATAGAAATTTTAACAGAAACATTTTGAACTATTTATTGACAATTGGCTGTTTATTCTGTATTGTTTCTTATCCAAACAATTCAAAGGTAAACTCTTATTTTAAAGTTGAGTATTAATTGGGGAAATTTTCCAAGGCAGGTGGGGAGTTTATCTTCACTGATTCTGAGGAGAAGAGTTTCCCATACATTTTTTTCTGGCTTTCTTCCCATCCATCTTTCTCTCTCTTTTTTTCTGAATCTGGAGAACAGCTAAGAGTTTTTCTTGTTCAGTGCAACTGTAAAGATCTTCCACAGCACTTATGAACCATTTTTTTTAATCAGACAGGAAATTTAGACTTTGACCAGTCTATTATTGCTCATAAAATTCCAAAAAATAAAGTAGATGCAGTGGTAACCATGTCACCTTGTGGTGAACTTCCATAGGCAGCTAGTTGATCACTGTATAAACCAAATGTTGAGAACCCTTTTTTTTCCTGCTTCAAAAGTTCTTATATTATCATAAAATTAGTCAAAAATAACAAAACAACCACAAGTGCTATGCCTCAAATAGATTGAGCATCATGGATAGTTCCTTTAAAGTTCAGACTAAAACACAAAGGCCCTTCCCGCAAGTTACCAGATCCCAGCGGCATCCTACAGGGACCCCAGTAGAGCCTGTCCTGGGTGGGGTGTGTGACAGGAGTGTTCCCCTCTGCACAGGCTGCCTGTAGGAATGGAGAAGGTGTGATGGCCATGCCTCTTCCTTCCGCAGCGCAGCCGGGCACTGTCCCAAGTGCGCTTCCTGACCCTCTGCAGCTCAGGTAAGTGCAGGAGGGTGGCATGATCACTGGTCATTGACAGGAAGAACCCCTCAGTGATTTGCAGTATAATTGTGCTGCCTGGGAACGGGACATGGACGACATCATGGAGAACTGTCTGTAAGGGTTTGGGACTGTGACTAAGTCCTTGTAGGATTCTGCCTGTAGGGATCCTGGCCTTGGCACCGTTTTTTGCAGAATCCTGCCCAGTACCTCAGACCCAGCTGGCTGCTCAGATGCAGAGCATCTGGAGCAGCCGGAGCAGCCAGGAGCCAGCTATATAAGGGCTGGGTTTGCTCTGCTGCCTTTGCCACAGCAGCATTGTCGCCTGTATTCTCTCTGAATGCCTCTGTGTTCCTGACTTCTACCTTGGACTCTGACCTGTTTCTTGGACCTGCCTCTTGTCTCTGGCCCTTTGGACTCTTGACGCCAGGTAGATTTCTGCTGCCTTGGACTCTTTTTATGCTGTGACCCCTGGCCTGCTGACCTAGTGCCTGTTCCTTGTCCCAGTCATGGTGCCTGCATCTAATATTCTTGCTGTCCATGCCCTGGACCTTGATACTATTGTCCAGGTCCTGTACTTCTCCTGTCCCTAATGCAGGACACCCATGTCCTGTGGAAAGGACCAAAGTGTATTCACCACTCTCAAGGACACATAAGCCAGCAACTGACACTAACCAGAGACATACCCTGTTGATGTAGCAGCCATAGTCTCTAGTGGAGTTTGTTTCTCCCAGAGAATCATCAGTGCCACTTCTGCCCTGGTTGCAAATCAACTGGTTAGATGTTATTTCCTTTACAAACAGGTGACTTTGCTATCTTAGTAAGCAATACCTTATTTATGCAGGTAGTGGGGTTTCAGTTGTTTTCCAGATGTCTTCTATTTGGCAGAAGAAGTAGCTGTTTCTCAGTTCTTCTGCTTCACATTTTGTCCTCATATGGTATAGGACTTTTTTTTGTTCCAATACAGTGCAGTGCCCTCTCCCACAAAGGCAAAATAGGATAGATTCACTGAGATATTTTTGCCCTAGATTTTTCTTTCTTTTTGCTGGTAAAAATTAAAACAACAACAACAACAACAAACAGTTGAGCATAGCAGATTGCTAAAACTTGGGGACATTGTTTATGACTCTTCAGATAACAATTCCAAAAAAGGGCCTACCTTCTAGTTTTAATTTCTCAACAAAATGTGATCCTGGGGAACTAAAATGTTGTGTCTGATTAGGTGAAGTTTAACTGAGATGTGTGTGTGTGTGTAAGTGCCTTCAGATCAACTGTTGACTTATTGCAATCCCATGAATTTCATAGGGTTTTCTTAGGCAAGGAATACTCAGAGGTAGTTTTGCCAGATTCTTCCTCTGAAATATAACCTATAGCACCTGGTATTTCTTGATGGTCTCCCACCCAAGGACTAACAAATGCTGACTCTGCTTAATGTCCAACATCAGAAAGAATTTGGTATTCTCTAAAGAGCGGCCATTCATGTTAAATGAGCCTGAAATAGGTGAACATTTCTGCTGTATTTTTAAAGAATTTTTTAAAGAAATTTACATGGCATGGAACATAATTTGTTACAATAGCCATAAAGGAGCCAGGAGTGATACATTGCTAAAAGATACTAAAACAGAAGAGAGTTTGGTTTACAGTGGGATTTCAAATTGTCTATATCTACCACAGATCCTGGAAGGTCCAACATGAGAAAACCATTGGATTTGTGTTAACTTCCTGGTGAAGGAAACTTGATAGTAGAAAATGAATTGTTTATTGAGTGCCAGTTTGCCTCTGTCTGTCTGTAAACGAAGACACCAGTCTAACATGGAGTTCACCAAGAATGCTGGGAAATAGAAATCAAAAAGTTGAACAGATAGATTGGAACAAGCATTTTAGCCCTTATTAAGAACACAAAATGTTATAGTGATCTATTAAGATACACAACTGAATTTTCTATTTTTTTTTTTTTTAGTATGTTCAATTGGGGAGCTATTTAAAGGAATGCCAGAGACTCCCATATATTAGTAGTGACTATTTTTAATCTGTAAGCTACAGATCATCCTAATGAACTCATTAATGCAAGGTTCTTATACTTTATTTCTTATGTCTTCATCCTTTTGCTTTTAGTTTACATTTTCCATTTCATGCCATATTATCCCTATTTAATTTTTTGTGAGTGCTCACATTTCCAGAGCTTGGAAGTAACTATATATGAATAATTGATTACGTCTAGTTAAATTCTTTCTCCAGTTATGTATACCCTCCAACTGTGCTGATTTGGCAGGGACCATCCCAATTAATCTCTTTCATCTCATTTTTTCAGCTTCTAAAATGTTCCTGTTGCTCTCTTCTCCTTTCACTTTCCCCCTTCATCCACAGGTTACTTCAATTACTGCAACCTCAGCTCAAAGTACAAAAGTAGTTTTCACTTAATTAACTCAGTGGGAGAAAAGGAGAGGAGGGGACAAAATTTTGCCCTTCCCAGTAGGGTCAGGCAAAAGCAAACTGCTGCAGCCTCTCCTAGCTTGTGTGGTCTTTATCATTAATAAATTTTGCCATCTTGAACACATTCTGATATTGCTCGGCCATGTGTGTCCTGCTTTTTGTCTTTAAAATGTTGGAGGGTATTATGGAGATATTAATGATTCTGAAATTATAACTTGACAAGGAAAAACTTTACTCTTTAGGGTTTAGCTGTAACTTTTAGTTCCTTTTACAGTCTGTGACCTCTGCAGATAGTAACTAAACAAAGGAAGACTGTTATGTGGTTAAAGCTGACTTATGTCGTGCTGGCTGGTGCTGTACCCTCCAGCATTTTAAAGCAGAACACATGTGGCCGAGCAACATCAGAGTTATAGCAGCAGTGACCAGGTGACAGCAGGAGAGTGCATTTTGTGCCATTGGCCAGTAGCTTGTAATGTTCAAATGTTTTTTAAATCAGCTTGAAGTAATATTTTAGTTTAGTAAAATAAGAAAGTTAAGAGTAGTATGTGACTATAATGGTAACTGTTTTTACCATTAACATGTGTTAATAATGGTGACACTAATTTTAAATAGTAATTTACTATAGGAGTTATCTTTACATGATGGAGAATGATTGTACAGGACACCAAAGCACATTAAAAGGTTGCTGTTGTTAAAATAAAACTGAAAACAGCCTTGGTGGAGAGCTGTTTATGTAAAATATCAGAAGGAAATCAAAACAAAGCAGAAGCCAACATATGAGAGAGTGTACAGATACAACTAATGAACTGCTTTCTAGAAAGTCTGTTTGCATATGGGTGTTTCACTGGAATACATGTAATATATTGCAAACAACATGGAGCACTTCATATACTTCATTGATTGTTTTAACATCTTTGCCGAACTGCTTTGTAGATGATTCATTCCAAAATCTGGTATAGAAATAAACAAATATGCAAAAGATTTAAAATATTTGAACACAATTTGTAGTATGCTTGAAATTTATATGCTGTAAATGTTTGGTTTCATATGATGTAGGGAAGAGGCATCAACAAAGTACATGAGAAAAGCAGGAAATAAGCCAGCTTGAATCCTGGTTTATGGGGAAAGGCAGAATATAAATAAACCCAATCATAATTATGTAACAGGAAGAACAACTGTGGGAGCTGTGTCCCTGTTCCATGTAAATTGCACTGATTTTAAATAAATTACTATTGTCTTTAGCTTGTACATTTCATCACTCCAGTGTCTACAAGCAGAACAGGTATGAGCCAAATCTCTGAAGCTCAGTTCCTCAGACTAAAAAAGGCTGACTAAAATTTAAAGAGGAGTCAGCAATAGTGATTCAGAAGATTTTATATCGCTTTGTTAAATAATCAGTAATTTCTCCAGGCCTTGATTAGCTGATCTACTGAACTGGAAGAGTTCAGTTGGAATTGGAATATGACTCCTTTCTTACCACCAACATTAACCAGGATTTGGTGGTATTTAAATTATAGCTGACATAGATGGCCCTGATCCTTAGCCTCCTCTTAAAATGTTTGGAAGGGAAGAATACACTTTGTTAGGCAGAAAAGAAGTGATATTTTCCCTTCTTTTGTGGCTCCAGAAAGTGCCATTCATAAGATTATGGAGCCTTTTCAGAGAAATCGTTTGTTAGTGTCTCAGAAATAAGACAGACTGGAAGGAGCTGTTTATCACATAAAATGAATAGCATTACATTTTCATACACTTTATGCTTTAACAAGTACCATACATCTCACATTACCTTTTAATTGGCTATGTCAGGAATGCTCCATCTAGAAGGACCCTAAATTCCACACTTCCTTCCTGCTGAATTTTTCAGGGCATTTCCAGCTTTCCTTCTGTTCATTTACTCCATTGTGAAGGCACAGAATATTTCATATAGCAGCTTATAAAGGACACTACTTTAAATGCACACATTGATTCAAAGGCATGAATCACTTATCGTGCCTCTGAATCTCAGCACTGAAAGTAATATGCAATCCCATTGATCTTTTCTGTAACAAGATCCATTTGTTCCAGATGGACTGACTGTTCATGAGATCTTTGCCCACTGTTCTGAATGATACTTAAAATTCAGAGATTCTGTAACACCAGTAAATCACACCTTTGAACCTGTCCGTTTAGGTAATTCAGCTCAGTAATGTTCAGATTTCATTCACTGATGCTCAGTATTTTTAATAACATGAACCCTTAGAAAAAGTGTAATTGCAGTATTTTTTAATGAAGTTAGTTTATGTGGTGTCAGATAACCTTCCCTTAGCTTTTTTGGCAGCCACATTAATTGTAGATGTATAGCTTGCCTATTTTTAAGACACCTCTGGTAATATTTTCGTACAACAACCATCTTGCTTCAATTATTCCTTCATTACAAGTGGGTAATGGACTTGCTTGGGGCTAGTCTTGCTTGAGGCTACACACTCTGCATCTGAGATTGAACCCTAGCCCCTCAGAGTCCATCTGCTGGGCCAGATAACATTGTGCTGGGTACCAATAAGGACTGTTTTGCTTTGTGGAGAAGAACAAGATGAAATTGTGCCAAATATGTTTTCCTAACAGTATTTACCCTTGGATCTCCCTATCCTTCTGTAAGGTGGGTGAGAAATGGTAGCACTCCTAGAGATATAAAATTTCCAGATGTTTTCAAGTCATGAAAAAAAGAATACCCTGCCTTTTTGGAAAGGGGATGGGAATATTTGAAAAAAAATACTTAAAGTACTAGCAGCCTTTATGGTCTGAAAATCTATTTCTTACTTTTAGGAACATAAAATGCATTTTGCATAATTTGCTTTATCATAAAATCATCATGTTTGCTATATTAAAAATACAGTTTATTCACAAAATAAGTACACATTGAAATTGCTTTTGGTTACAAATGGAGCTACAATGTCTCAGGCCATTTCTGCACTATACTGTGATCCCACAACGTCCCAGTGTCATCCTGGCAATGCCACTGCCAGGATGGGAGCAGGACCTAAGCACTCCCCTCTGCACCTGGCCAGCTGCCAGCAGATGGGTAGCATTTGAGACACACTGCTTCCTTCCACAGTTCAGCTGGCCTCTTCCTGTGCTGCACTGAGACCATTTCCGCATGAGTCTGTTATAGCGCGATGATTCCACTTTCAACCTCCTATGGAATCCTGGGGTTTGCGGTTTCGACTGGCCCTTCCTGAAACTGCAAACACCAGGATTCCATAGGAGGTTGAAAGTGGAATCATCGCGCTATAACAGACTTGTGCGGAAATGGCCTGAGGAAGGAAGCACTTGATAGCACTCCCACCCTTCCCACACAGCCACCAGTGATGCAATTGTTGCATGAATGGAAGCCATTACTGGATTTTTTTTCTGGTAATGGTATACCATGTGAACGTGACCACTGGGGACACAACAGGAGTGGGTCTGTGATGACATTGTGCAACGGCACATGCCGTGGACCAGTTTCAACACGTCCCCACGCCTGGATGCTGCTGCTGTGTGGAAATGCCCCTGAACTGTAATTCTACAGAGTCAAATTGAAAGAAAAGGGATTCCACTTAAAGATTAGGAAGAACTTTATTGTGAGAGCGGTTCAGGAGTGGAACAGATTGCCTTGGAAGGTTGTATACTCTCCATATTTGGAGGTCTTTGGACAGAGGTTGGATGGGCAATCATCAGGAGTTTATGTTACAGGAGCGATATGTTTCTGCATGGCAGGGAGTTGGAGAGGATAGCCCTTGTCATCTTTCCAACACGCCAGGATTCCATAAGATGTTGAAAATGGAATATCAGTGTAGTGCAGAAAGGCCCCTAGACTCTATGGGCCTTTCTGCACTACACTGTTCTAGTGCTATTATTCCACTTTCAACTTCCGATGGAATCCTGGGGTTTGCAGTTTAGGGAGGGGCCTTTAGAATTCTCAGCCAGAGAGCTCTTTGGCCTCAGTAAACTACAAACCCCAGAATTCCACAGGATGTTGGAAGTGGAATAATAACACTAGAACAATGTAGTGCAGAAAGGCCCTATGACTCTCTGGTGTTTCTACTTTAAGAGGAGAAGGCAAAAAAAGAGAACTCAATAAAAAACAGAACAAACCATCAACATTATAAAACAAAGAAAATTATTTGGCCTCTTCTAGTTTTCCATTGTGCGAAGTAGGCATAAAGCATTCATTCATACAAAAAGGAAACCAAGAATTGCATGATGAGAGACACTGTAGAAAGTATTACTTAAAGGTTTACCTGCTACACAGTTTTTAGAAATAATGTGGGGAAAGTAACTACAGGAGCCCCTTGTCCTAAACATTTTTTTCATAATTCTAACAGTAAATATTCTATAATCCATTTC
Source organism: Ctenosaura bakeri (assembly GCA_948474755.1). Lineage (NCBI taxonomy): Eukaryota > Metazoa > Chordata > Lepidosauria > Squamata > Iguanidae > Ctenosaura > Ctenosaura bakeri. Next base: position 26,625 of record CAOLHI010004926.1, on the reverse strand, counting down.
CCTCATTTTTCTGGGGATAAAGGCTTCAAGGGAAAGAAAATCCAACCCCCTCTGTCCATTCCATTCTTGCCCCTGGCCTTTACATTTGTACGCTCTCCAGATTTTTTTTGGTCTACATTTTCCCTCAGTTCTAGCCAGGAATATAGTTACAAAAAACCCAAAATGAAGGAATTGCCTGCCAAATAAAAATTCTTCTCCTAATGCAATTTTTCTTTAATCTCCAAATTTTGAGCACAGCAGTAACTTGAAATTTTAGTTGATCATTTAGAGATACAGTATAGTCATCTGAAAAAAAGAGGTAGGCAGAGTTACCAAGCGAGGGTAAATCGAGCAAATACAAGAATTCTAGGTAGGAATAATTTTCAATCTCTCTTTCTACAATGTTAGAAATTTAGGGAATGAGGGAAAAATTTTGTGAGTATTCTTATAGGTGCAGCACCCTTATTTTGTCCCCTCCTTTAGCCTCTAGGCAGCATAGCTGATAGTGAGGGATGATGAAGCTGTAGTCAGCAACATCAGGAGAGTCACATATTGCCTACTCTGCTTTAAAATGTGGGTACTATGGGATGTACACCTAGTATATTATGCCAGTGCTATATAAAACTTTCCCCTACCTTGAAATGTAATAATTCTGTTGAATTGTTTGGCAGTATACTTGCCTATTCTGAAAGTATATTGCTTTATGAAGAGATTCTGCAGTTGCTGTCATCTCTCCCTATCAGTCAGATCCAATTCTCATTGCCAGCTAAGGGAATTTTATGTGTGAGGCTCTCTGAATGTACTTCTGAAGACAGTGCTTAGTGAATCATAAACCTTCATTATAGATTGCCTGCACCATTGTGTCTGGGTTGGGGGTGGGAGGAAATCCTAAATCTGGTTTTCAAACTATTCCCAAGATTTGTGCAGATATGTGTCTCCAGCCAAAGAAAAATCAGTATACGGTACTGCTACTGGAGTTAGATGGTACTTAGAATGGGCAGAACACCAGTAAGAACATGATCAAAGAACTTTTGAAAAACAGAGCGTAACATACACATTACTTTAAATTATCAGAAAGGGCCAATTAGCTCCGACAGCCAAAGGGTAAAATGAGTTTCATGTTAATGGATGCTTCCTTCTAAAACTACCAAAAAGAATTTGTTTTAAAATATAACCATTGCTTTTTTGTATCAAATTACTTCCACACTTGCCCTGTCTATCTCTGCCCAAACCCCACTGCACACTAGTGTGCTCTGAGTTCCTCTCCTCCTCCTGTCTCCTTAAAAACAAAAACAGAAAGCTATGAACACATCGATTGGTTGCCTCCCCCCTCCATGTTTAAACACAGTTGGAATATTGCCCTATCTGTTATGCTTCGGCAACATGATGCTGAAACAGGAATGGTCTAGTGATGATGTTGCTTTGCCATTCTTGGTTGCGGCGCCACTACATGTTTTGCAATGTCTTTTCCTCCATTTGTAAAGGGGTTTAACTGATTGATACGTGCTAAGGGAAGGTCCATCCAGGGATCTCATGAATCTAGTATGCTACATATACATTTCTAACATGCAATAACACAGTTTCAAAAATGAAGATCTAATGGGATTATTGAGCCTGATTGCAATCTCCGTCCCTCCCTCCTTGAACAAGCCTCTGGTTAACTGGCTTCTGACTCCAAAACTCACATGAGATGGCTTGTTTTATTCTTTTCTCTGTAGCAACAAAGACTGTCATCCTATAAATGTTTACGAAAGATGAGCCCATGGGGACTCTTACATCTCATTTGGCAGGGACAATCACAATTAATCCTCTGTCATCACACATTTTCAGCTGCTTTTAAAATACCGCAGTTTCAGTTTCCTCTTCCCACTTTACCTTTTCATCCACAGCTTACTTCAGTTGATCAAACTTAGCTCAAAGTGAAAAAAGTAGCGTACACTCAATAAATTCTGTGAGGAGAGAGGAAAGGGTTGAGTCTTGCTTTTCTCAGGAGGCTGAGGCAAAAGCAAAATTCCACAGTCTGTATGTTCTTCTTCATTAATAAAGTTAGCCATCTTGATCACACTCTTAGGCCCTTTCTTCATGAGATGCCATAAACAGATCTTTCTGTAGTTAAGGTGGGTTCTCTTGAAATGCAGTAGCAACACTGCATTCTGCGCCTATCAGCATTAATGTGAATAGAAGTGGAGTATCTCTTCTGCATTGCAGTGTCCTAGTGCACTCACTTTACCCACCTCTGCCCTGCCACCCCAATTGGCCTCCTGCCAGCTCCGCCATTTTCTTAATGCACAATAAAGCGCTTTAACATTTCCACACTGAGGCAGCAGACAGGATGTATGCAAATAAGGTGGCACAAAATGGATTTTTTCTGTAGTTCAAATAATGTGTCCTAGCAACGCTTATGGGGAGGATAGCTACTGGATGGCTACAATATCATGTGGAACCATGGGCCCTGAAACAACTACAATCCATAGCTACTGTGTTTTAGTGACACCATGCAGAAATGGCCTTAATGTTCATTGGTCACATCATATCTCAATTTTGATCTGTGAAATGTTGGAGGGTACGGCATTGGATGGAGCTGTAAAAATAGCTGTCCTTACATTAAGTTTATCATCATCTGTTTATCATCCTGTGTAAGCCTACCTGAAAGTGAGCCCTACTGAGTTAAGCTATGTGGAGGGAGGGGCATTTAGAATTTTCAGCCAGAGCTCTTTGGCTTCAGTAAACTACAAACCCTAGAATTTTACAGGATGCTGGAAATGGAATAATAGCACTATAAGAGTGTAGGGTGGAAAGACCCTTTATCTGGGGTTGCAAACAATGCCACTTGCAGCCAAAGGGTCTTGGGGGGAGGGGAAGGACAAGGAGATACCTGACCTGTCTGTCTGTCTATCTATCTATCTATTTTGAGTTCCAGCTCTTCTTAAAACTAGGAGAAGAGAATAGGGCATCTATAAGGACAATCTAATGGAAGACAGAAATCAAAAACCATAGTGACCCTCACTTTATTATTTATACTGGATTTTATACTAGCAACTCCATAAGATAAGTTCTCTGAGAAGCCCATAAACCAAAATACATATATTTTTTAGTTCTCCTCACCACGGTTTTCCTGTCTACCATATCTTATACTATGCTGATTATAATTCCACGGGGAAGTATACTAGTGTGCTTCCTCAGTAAGGATATTCCATTTTAACGTAATACACTTGTGCACCAAATGTGACATTAGATGCTTTCAGAGAGCAATCCCTTAATGCTGCCAATCATTATCCTTCTCGTATAAGTAGAATTCTCATTGACTCTTTACATGAATTTTTTGTCCTTCCTGGTAAATCCCGAAGGTTAGCAATGCCATGTCATATAATATGTACTTAACTGTTTTAAAATTAATGTTTTAATTGGATTGATTAATACTTAATTATTAATCAAATAAGGAATACGTAAATAAGTAAGTAAAGTAAAGTAAGTAAGTAAATAAATAAAATCAACACTTATGTATTGAATCAGTTAGTCAAGTGTGCTTGGGATTTAGGCCTCAGAGAACTCTAAATATTTCTATCTTGGGGTTTCCATGTTCAAACCTAGCCACGTGGACACTGTTGCCCCTGATGGACACCACACTCTGGCCATTTCCACACTACATTGTTATAGCGCTATTATTCTACTTTCAACATGCCATGGAATTCTGGGGTGTGTAGTTTACTGTGGCCAAAGAGCTCTCTAGCTGAGAATTCCAAATGCTGCTCTCTAAACTGCAAACCCCAGTATTCCATAGGATGTTGAAAGTGGAATAATAGCACTATAACAGCCTAGTGCAGAAATGGCCTCAAATTTGACATTTTGGAGTGAGTGCCTCTTGTCACCATTTACCACGCACTTTGTGATGTTTAATATTGCAAAAAGGAGCTTTTGGAGCACAGGGCACATGGATTATTTTGTGGCCTTTCTTGCAAGTAAACATGGTTATGATGGAGCTGCAATTCTGGTCAGTTTTATAACCTGTTAGAAAATGTGCCTTTTTTTCTAGTCTATTTCAAGATCACCCTTTAAATTTCTTGTCAGTCTCATAACCAGGGTAAAAAACTGCAGAAGCTTGTTGCATTAGAAACAAACATAAAATAAAATAAAATAAAATAAAATAAAGAAATCCCTTCCCTCCAGCCTCTGGATATTCCAAGGGTTTATTTCATTCATTGCTTCCAAGTGCTGTTCGTTCGAAGGGGTAAGGGAATGCAGCATTTGAAACTGATGAGCTGTTTGTCATTTTAACCTCTGTGTTTCGTTTTTCAAAAGAAAAGGTGCAATTTCAGAGTGCTTCCTTTCCAGCACAATGAAAGTTTGATTTCTTAAAATAAATGGATTAAGTGCATCTCAGAAGAATGCAGCCTTACAGGCAGATATATGTTTACTCATAAGTAAGCCCTATTGTCTTCAGTCATATCTCCTACTACTTCGTAAGCTTCAGAAAAGCCTTGCTTTACAGGCCATAAAATGGCTCTGCAGCTGGAAACATAAATGATAGAAAGTACAGCCATAGGCATCCCCAGTGCATTATTGACCGTCCCCAGTGATATGCTTTAGTTGCACATTTTCTTGTCCAAACCACTAAAAAAATTACACTACTGTTCCACTATTTTGTTCCTTACAGGATTTGATTGCAGTCAGAAAAGACAGAAATAGCAAGTGAATTACAAAGTCATCTGGGCTCTCCATATAATTCCATGAAGTGGAGATTACCACAGTATGAGGAAATATTGTGACTGCACAATAAAAGCCTCATTTGGGAGTGCTGATTAGCATCAGTAAGATTTCCCTTTCACCTGCATCTTGCCCTTTATATAAAAAAATGTCCGTTTGCCACAAGATGGCAACCTAACTCAGTCTTCCTCTAAAATGGTGTTAGTTGTGATTCCTTGTACTCATTCCATATTGTTAAAATGTATCAAATACATTTAGCAAATGATTAGGTTTATATCTTTGTATCATGATCTTTCTTGCTAACATTCTAAATTTTCAGACGGCAACATTTTGGTTAGTGGGGAAAAAAGGAGAATTCCCCAGACATTTTAAATGTGGAAAAGAGAACACACACCATAAAAACAAAGGAATGCTCCCAGACAAGTTTGGCAAACTAAATAGACATTGCCATTGCTCTCCTTTGCTTGGCCATTGCCATATTGCTGGACCACAGCATCATCACAAACCTGTAAACAGCAGGAGTTGCAATCATGCAGCCGTCCTGATGTTACTGAACAGCACCTTCCTGCTTTCCTCACCAATGATTATGCTGGTTACAGCTGGTGGGACTTGTAATCCAATAACATCTGAATGGCCATATGGCTCCTACCCCCTGCTGTACTTGTTGTTTATATTTGCGGTCACATTGACTTTGACTTATGGAAATCCTATGAATGAAAGGCTTCCCAAGAGGTCAACATCTGCCCTGCTCAGGTCCTGCAAACTCAAGGTTGTGACTTCCTTGATTGAGTCTATCCATCTGTAGTGTGATTTTCTTCTTTTCTTACTGCCTTCTGCCTTACCAAGCATTGTCTTTTCTACTGAGTCATGTCTTCTTGTGGTATGTCCAAAGTACAAACTCTCAGTTTAGTCACGCTGCATTCTATGAAGTACAGGCCCAGTTTGCTCTAGGACCAATTTATTTGTCTTTTTAGCAGTTAATGGTATCCATAGAACTCTTTTCCAGCATCACAGTTCAATTGAGTTGATTCCTTCCCTGTCAGGTTTCTTCACTGTCCAGGTTTCATATACACACATAGAAATCAGAAATTGATTGTATCTATTCTGCTTCTATATAACAAGTTACCAAACATTTTTGGTCCAAAGGTCCAATTCAGTTTCAGAAATGGGGGAGGCATTCTAGTGATGAATGGGGCCAAAGGGTATGATGAAACAAGATCAGAAAACCTAAAGCTCCTACTGCCAGTAACTAAGCCTTAGGAGAGGCAATTCAACTGAATGGAGGAAAACAAAACTGTACAAAAAACTGGGATACCCATGTCATAGTGTCGTGTCTAAACAAGCCCAGAAGATCTGATTCAGGTCCCAGGAGGACTAGATTCAGCCTGGCAGGGTTTCATGTCAGAGTCAAATCTTAATCTACTCCTATTCTTGTCTACTGGACAGAATTCAGGACTCAATATATACTGTGAGCAAATGGTTTATCCTGTTCTCTGATAAACATCCTGATGCAGTGGTTCTAGGGACCCTGGGGGTCTGTGGAGCCCACACAGGGGGTCTGCAAAGCCTTGCTAATGGATACAAACAGCAACAGCAGCAACAGGTGAAACTGCTCCCTCATTTTCAAACAAGGGAGCAGTTTGGGCATGCACACACATACCCCTGCTTCTATGTCCTTGATGAAAGGGACATGGCGGCAGGTGTGTGCACATATCCAAACTATCACACTTTTCGCACCTTACCCTTTCATGGTGCTGGGGTGCAGGGCTCGCGTGAGAAGCCTTCAGAGGAAGGCTCTCGCGTCCCTGCTGCTTCGGCTCCGCAGCTGCTTCCTGGTCGCATGAGAAACCCGCCTCTTCCTTTCACAGTGCAGCCTGGGACTTTCCAGGCTGCACTGAGAGAAGAAGCGTGACCAGCCCAGCTCCCAAGGCTCCACACACAAGGTAAGTGTGAGTGAGGCCCCGTAGCGATGTGCGACTGTGCAGCATTTTCAGCTTCAAACTGAAAATGAAAAAATGTGTGTGTGGTCCGTGTCAGGCCCTTCAGCATCGTGCCAATGTGAGTGCATCGTGTGGACCATTCCTCACATTTACGCAACACTCAAGGTGCCCTTTCGCTTTGGAAATGCTATGTGAAAAGGGCATGACTCTGGAGACCAGGGTCTGAATCTCCACTTGGCCATTGAAACCTGCTGGATTATCTCAGGCAAGTCTCATTGTCTCAGCCTCAGAGAAAGGCAAAGGCAACAAATCTTGCCAAGAAAACCATCAAGATAGGTTCACCTTAGGGTTGCCATAAGTCAGTTTTGTGTGCCTTCAAGTCACTTCTGACTTATAGCAAACCTAAGGTGAATCTATGACAGGTTTTTTTTTGTGTGTGTGTGTGAGATTTGTTTTGGAGGGGGTTTGCCTTTGCCTTCCTCTGAGGCTGAGAGAATGTGACTTGCCTAAGGTCACCCAGTGTATGAGCAGGGATTTGAATTCTAGTTTCCAGAAGCCTTAAATAAATAAATAAATATTTGAATATTAACTCTAAATTTAAATGTAAAGTTGAAGACTTTCACGGCCGGAATCCATAGGTTGTTGTGGGTTTTCTGGGCTTTGAGGCTGTGTTCTATTAGTATTTTCTCCTGACGTTTCATCTGCATCTGTGGCTGGCATCTTCAGAGGATCTCTCTGAAGAAACGTCAGGAGAAAATACTAATAGAACACGGCCTCAAAGCCTGGAAAACGCACAACAGCCTAAATCTAAATATTTAAATCTTGAAGTCCTGGGGGTCCACAGCAAAAAAATATATTTGTAGGAGGTCCCTGGTAAAGAAAAGGTTAAGAACCTCCAGGACCTGGTGCATTCTATCTTAGTTTCTTTCTGCCAGTCAAGATGGCATCCACCAGGCCAATATGACACCATAGCTTCCAGTATTTCACAGATGAAAACTGTGACATATGTGGTCAAGCAACATCAGAGTGTGGTCAAGATGGCAAATATTATTAATGAAGAACACATAAGCTAGGAGATGCTGTAGCAATTTGCTTTTGCCTGAGCCTTCTGTAAAAGGCAAGATTCTGCCCCTTCTTCTCCTCCCCCCCCCGCTGAGTTGAATGCAAGCTATTTTTGCATTTTTGCTCAATTTGCAGCCATTGAAGTAAGTTGAGGACAAATGGTGTATTGTGAGTGGGCCTGCTTTTTCTTCTCTCAGACTGGAATGGCAGCTTCCCCATTCTGCTAAAATGCCTTGTCACTTCACTCAGCTCTGCCTTCCCCTATAAAACACTACCTTTGCATAAAAAGGGTAAAGCCTTTCAATTGTTGCTTCGAATCTCTTTAATGATCTATGGTAATGTGGTTCTGTTTGGCTATAACTACTTAAAATCATTCAGCTGAGTCAAAATTTATAAAAATATACTATAATCCTTATTAAAACAATAACCAGAATAAAGTGTTGATTTTTATATGTTATCTCTGGGCTCAAACAGGTCTTCAGAATACATTTAGGCAGTTTCCTTTTATCTTTACACCAGTGTAAAGGCACAGGTCTCTCATCACAGCCCTTTGGCTACCCTTATACCCAAATGCTCAGTTCCGAAATCTAGGTCTCACCCTCTGACCACATTCAAAACTGGGTTAATTTCTCTCCTCTCCTCCCTCCCTCCCTCCCTCCCTCCCTCCCTCGTCTTTCTCTGAGAAAACACACCCTCCCACTCAACCCCTCTTGGTTGACTGAAAGCCTCTCTGGCTGAAGGACTGACTCTCAACCCTTCCTCCTTGAAGTCTGACAAAACCAATTCAGTGTGCCTTCCATATATACATTTTCCTCTCAGGCCTCCAGCCCCTCCTTCACAGTAATGGGCTTGGGCTTCTCTCTTGAGTGGCTATTCTGGTTGTGTGCCAACCTGTTGCTGGGTGGCTCTGACCAGCAAAGTGACCACTCCTCTAGACTCTGTCACAGAGGGAAAGAAGGAAGTGGCGAGAGAAACTGGCACATTTTAAAAGCAACTGAAAAAGTATGACGACAGATAGGCTGGGATTCTCTTTTCCAAATTGGGACAGCTGGAGGATATATGATAGTCAGGTGAAACACATCAGCAAAGTGGCCAAATCATTTCCTCATAAGCAACCTGGCATTGCAGTCTTTTCCCCCCTGCAGTGTGGGGAGGGCAACCTTGCAAAAGCTCTTGCTCCTTCCATACATTTCAATAGCAGAGCTTTCCTTTGTTAATTTTTTTAAATTTTATTTTATATAGAACACACACACACACACACAACTTGATTATAATTTCAAGGAATAAACTGACTGAGCTCTTTTGTAATCACAGTTCCTAGGTAAAGTAAATCCTGATGGTTATAACTGAAGGTTCATTATCTTCTGCTAATACTGTTTTGGTAAAAGTAGGGCATTGATGCACATCATTTTAGATTTTTTAAACTATTTATTTAAACTATTTATTATTGATTATAACAGTATAATAAAAGATACATGATCTAAAGTAGGGAAAAAAAAGAAAGACTAAAGAAAAAAGAAAGGACAGAAATAGTTGACTTCCAATCTTCTTCTAGCAGTTATATAAACAAACATGTTATTCGTTAACTTATAACATTTATATCACTTGTTACTGCCATTTAGGTCTGCTTGGAGATACCCCAAGATATCACTTTGATATCATAATTTGGCTCTCTTCCACCACCCGTGTTTGAGAGGCCCCCGGACAAGCACAGACTAGGCTCGGCCACTAATTGCTGAACATTCCATTCTCCACCCAGGCAGGCCAGAAATAGCCGGATTCTCACTTTAGGAGACCTCTCTGCAAACACCCTCATTATGTATGCACGCTGTTTACAAAAGGACTCCCTGCCCCGAGCAGGCACCCTGGCAAGCTGTATACTCAACTGCCAAGCACTGAACATTTGCATACTCTGGCTAACTCTTTGTCAATTTGGACTTAACTCAATCATGCTAAATTCTGACCTTTTCAAAGCTTTGTCCCGCTCCTAAATCACATTGTTTTCCCCAAGTATGGCATAGCCTGCAGTTACATTTCTCCCTATAAAAACCCCTGATTCCGAGACCATCCTTGGATCGCTCCCGAATTCCAGACCGCCTTGCTGCCGCTTTACTTGGCGAGCTTCCCCACAGCTCCACATGCTGAGACACATCGCACCCCAGCTTCACTCTCTATCTTCTCTCCGGGCTCCAGGAACAGTTTCTGTATCACTCAAATCAACTATCCCTCTGAAAATCCCACTATTTTCCTCAAACCTTTATTTTCCTTAGTTATCTCTGTGTGTGTGTTGCTTACATTGTGTGCCTGTATTTAATAAAGATCATTCATTATGTCTAACACGGTTTGCTTCTTGACTCGGCCTGACCCCGTAAACATTGGGTTACAATATCCTGCTGCGTTACCCTGCCTCCTGTAGTGCCAACCAGTGCTCTTGACTAATTTTCCCCATTTTGCTTAATTGTAAGGTTATTTAGGTGTCCCTCCCAGGACCCCCAGTAAACAGGGTAACACACTTCCCTTCTTCCCATAATCAGATCTTGCTGATCAAGAAAACTCAAAATTAACATTTCATCTTATTTTTTCTGAAGTCAAGAAGTCAATAAAGAGTTCCCATTCTTTAAGAAAAGTCACTAATGACCCTTCTCTGATTGAACAAGTCAATTTATCTATTTCTGCCAGATCTGTCAATTTTGATAACCACTTTTCCATAGTAGGTATTATGAATTCTTCCATCCTTCTCTAGCCATGCATCCAATAGTCCCAAAAGAAATATTTCTAGTTCAAGTTGACTCTTAATCTTTAAAATCTTCTGCATCAATATATGCATTTGTATCCTTTTTTGGGGGGAAGCTTTTTCACATGTCCGTCATGTCTGGTAAAAGGTACCTTCATGTTGCTCACATTTCCAACATAAATTAGAAACATCTTCATGTAGTCTAGACAACTTATCTGGTGTCATATACCATCTATACATCATCTTATAGAAATTCTCTTTAAGGTTATAACAGAGTGTAAAATTCAATCTATTTGACTGCATATGTTCCCATCAGTCTATCTGTATATTATATCCAAAATTCTGTCCTTCCTCCATTGTAAACTTCAACAAAAGTTTATGCATCTTGGAAATGATGTGTTCATCTGTAATTCAAATTCTGACTGTATTTATTCCAAACCATGTGTCTTTTTGTCAGTAAGAAAACTATTGAAAAATATACCTAATTTTAGTTGTTCTCTTGGTTTCATTCTATATTCCCATTGGTGCAACACCAGTAAATTCTGGTACAATAACCATTTGTCTTTACCTAATGTTTATCATCTATAAAAAACTTCTTGTGCTGAGACCTATAAAGGCATTTTTGGACATACCCTGAGTTTGTATCAGTCCCATGTGTTCAATAGAGCATTTATCACAAAGTGGTTTTTAAAATCTACATAAACTTTAACTTTGTCGTGCCATAAATATCCATGCCAGCCAAACCTCCAATGCTAATATTCTCTTGTTTCTCAACATCATCCACTTTGTCATCCAAACTAAACAAGAGACTGAAAAGTACAATTTCATATTCAATAAATCCAATCCTCCTTTCTTCTTTGCATTTTGTAATACATTGTATCTAGTTTTTCCCTTGCCAAATAAACTTTGATATAACTTTTTGCCATTGCTTAAATGGCACATCTGTTGTCAAAATTAGTCTGTCCAAAATAAGAACATCATTCTAGGCAGAACATTCATTCTTTTTGCTGAAATTCACCCCTACAAAGAAAAGTTTAATCTCTCCCATCTTGATATATCCTTTATGATTTATTCTATGTCGTAACATAATTAATTTGAAATAAGGTAGCATTCATATTCATCAAAGTAGTACCTAAATATTTAACTTTCTTCTCAATGTTAAAGCATGATTTTCCCATCAATCACAATGGATCTTCTGTACCCATATATTTAACTAGCATCTTTGTCTTTGGCCTATTCATCTTAAAACCTGCAAACAAACCAAAATACTTTAATTTTGCCATCAACCTTCCCATACATTCTAGAGAGTTTTCCGAAACTAAGTCATCAGCAAATGCCCTTAATTTATAGGCTTTTTAAAAAGTCTTTCTTCATGTAATTCTCTCATTTTGTGTTATATCTCTATTTAATACATCTAGAGCTAAAATACATAAAAGGGAAAATGCTATATCCTTGTCATATGCCTTTCTGGATCTCATAAGACCTCATTACTTCTCCATTAATGATTATTTGTGCTTTCTGTAAGGTATAAATTGATCTTATCTGTTTAATAAAGTTATTTTCGAATTTCATATGCTCTAAACAGAAAATTCCAATTTAAAGTATCAAAAGTCTTTTCTGCATCTAAAAAGGTCAATGTAGTTTGTTGCTCATTATGTTATTGTAAAGACTCCAACATGTCCAACATTTCTGACATAATCTCTTAGTTGCCTGTTAAGTAAAAATCCACACTGGTCCCAATTAACAAATTATTGTAGAATTTTCTTCAGCCTTTCTGCTAAAATCATTGTATGCAGCTTATAATCATTATTCAATAATGATATTGATCTATACCTTTTTGGTAATTTCTTGATCTTCTTTGGGTATTAGCACAATATTGGTCTTTTTCCAACTGTCAAGAATCTTTCCATGTTACAAGATAATATTCATCATTTGTTGTAGAGGCAATGCTAATTCTCCCTCAAAACATTTGTAACAAAGGCCTGACAGGCCATCAGGTCCAGATGTCTTCCCTGTTTTCATTGTATTAATTGCATCAGAAATCACTCATTCCTTTATTGGCATGTTCATAATTTACTGATCATAATCTGTAATCTTTGGTCAATTCTGCTTGGCTATTTATTTATCCAATTTTCCTGAAGGAATTTCTTGTCATTTATATAAGGAAGCATAATGTTTATGAAACAGATTCTGTATGTTAGCATTATCCTTTATCATTTAGTTTCCTAGTTTCAGTTTTAGTATAGTTTAGTATATAATATAATTTAGTATAGTTTATAGTTAGTATAGTTTTAGTATCACTTTCCTTTCTTTTTCCTTTCTCAGTTTATTAGCCAACAACTTTCCTGGCTTATAGCAAATTCAGTATTTTTTTTTTGTCTCACACAGTTCATCTTCATTAGTACAGACTGCCTATTAGTATATAAGTGCCTCTACATAATCTTAATTTGATTCATAAGATTTTTTTCTGATGGAGACTTCTTTAATTCTTCTTCCTTTCTTTTTAATCTCATCTGAAATTGAATACATTTTTCTCTTGCCTCTTCTACTTAAATTCAGAATTCTTCTGGATAAAACACCCTCTCAGAAAAGCTTTACTTGGATCCCACAACTTTTTTAAAAAACGTACTCTCTGGGTTATGTTTTGAAAAAGACTTTGGTGTATCTCACTTTATAAATGTTTGAAGTTAAAGATTTAGAAATTCAAATCATATCTATTCTTGAAAAAGATGTGTGTTTTTCAGAAAGATAGGTATAGTCCCTGAAGTCATCATTTCCCTCTTCCATATACCTACCAACTCCAAGCTGTCATTAAACCCCCCCAAAAGTTTTTTTGTGTGTGATTTCCCTGTGAAATTTTAATATTTTTTCTCAGATATTCTACCCTTTTAAATATTTTTCTCAGATACTCTACCCATAAGACATCAGTTATCCATATGAAAAGCTCATCAGCTTTTCAATAAGTTCCTATTTATTTATTTATTTGTATCCCGCCTCTCCATATGGATCGAGGCGGTGAACAACTTACAAATAGCATGTATTCTGAAACATTTCTATACAACCTTGACTTATCTTCATTTGTGACATATCCTCTTACCAGCAAAATATTAGTCCCCTGCATGCTAATCTCTTCCTCAATGTATCTACCATAGTAACTGGGGATTTATATATAAAACAACCTTGTTTCTTTATCTTGGTCCTGCTGAGAGGAACTCCTACTGATCAAATATATTTGTCTTCCTAATAGGACTTTCCTGCAGGCAAATTACATCTTGCTTAAGATTTTCAAATAATGATTTTTTTCCTCTCTTGTGGAACATTTGCCCCATTTATATTCCATATTAAGCATTTCTAATCCCTAATTAGGCTTGAGTCTCAAATATACCCCTTTTCCCTCTTCTTCCCCTTCTTCTTCTGCTTGTTTTCTGTGTTGCATATCTTTTGTAATTTCATCCATGAGATTTCCATGCCTTAGTTTTAAATCCTATCCAGTTAGTAACTTGATTATAATTTTGAGGCATAAATTCACTGAATTCTTTTGTAATTACAGTTCCTAGGTAAGTAAATCCCAGTGGCTATAATTGAAGATTAGTTTTTTTCTACCAATGCAGTTTTGGTAGAAGTAGGACATCATATAAGGTTTCTGAATTTTGGGTTTATTCTGATATCAGCATATTGAAAAAATGTTTAAAGTTTTCTTAAGATCTGAGAAAGATTGCTCTGTTTTTAAATTAAATTAGTCTATCATCTGCATAGAGTCCTGTTTTCTCTTGATGTCAATTAATTGTTGGGCCTATAATGTTTGAGTTCTCTTTTATGAACCTAGTTAATGCTTCAGTCTCCAGGGCACATCACAATGGGAGAAAATGTGCATCCTTGTTTGATGCCACTTTGAACAGATTTTTTTAATTATACATGTACTTGATATTACCATACAACATAAACAATAAATCATTACAAAATAGTTCTAAATTATGAAAAAATGCTTATTCCCCACCCTCCTTCCCCCCAATGGTCATATATATGTATAAATGTGTATATGTGTACTTTAATATACAGTGCATATAACATGGAATATCTTATTAATAATTTCAATCACTTTTTGTACCCCTTTTCTGCAAAAAGGGGGATCAAAAAGTCCCACTTATCCCACTAGCTCTTTGCCTTTATTTGTCCATTATATATTCCTTTTCTCTCCCTTTGAAAACTAAAAAAGAGAGATTCTGCAATACAATATGACCAGTTACTCTTATTCCAGTGTTGTTTATTTTTCCATCTCAATGCTCTTACAGCATGTACCACTCTTAAAATATTTTTTTAAATTACATAATCTTCTGTCTCATTCAATCCCACTTTTCTTAAATTCAAAATTAGACACTTTTCTTAATTAAATTGGAGGTCTCTCTCCATTGTTTTATTTATCTATTGAATAATTTCTAACAAAAATTTTTGTACAAAAGGACACTCACAGCACATATGAATGTATGTCCCTTTTTGCCGACATTTGTGCCTACAGTATGAGAGGAATTTTTTTATTTATCACTGAAATCTTCAGGGGAGTGTTAATGCCATTTGCCAGTTAACCTTAATTGTTGCTCTCTAATCTTGGGAGATCTAGAGCATTATTTCTTCTATATTTACCTTCAGATCTTTCTCCCATATACTAATCAAACCTTCCTTTATTTTAAATTGTTTCTGCAAGAGTAATAGTAATAGTACCTTACCTATTAAACCTTTTTCTCCTCTATATTTCTTTTCAATATTTCCTCAAATAATGACCTTTTCCTTTTATTTCTTGTAAATTTCTTACCATTGCCATTAAATGGAGCCAATATTTCTTACCAATTAACTGGATTAATTTTTCAATCCCAGTAGGTTTCCCTGTTTCTTCAAATAAATCATCTATTATTCTATACCCTTTATCCTTTAATTTCTTAATTATTCTTCCTAATTCTTGATTTCCACTTTTATTCAAATGTTCTATTGACACCATTTCAAATTTTCTATTTTTATACTTCTATATTATTTATTCCATACATATAAAGTTGATTGAAAGAGATTCATCTTTGTACCCACAGTCTTCTTGCTCATTGACTTCATTTGAAATATCAATATATTATCCATATTATTCACATATTTTTCAATTCTAACTCATCTTCCTCATCCACATAGTCAAACTCTAAAATTTTAAATATTTGGATCACCTCAAAATATAATTCTAAGAGTGGAACTCCCAGTCTCCTTGTTCTTGATGGGTGTAGAGTAATGTATTAATAATTTAAATAATCTATTTTTTCCCCTGTAATCTAATCTTTAATACTTTTACCCCATTTTCTAATCAACTTTACTTTGAATAGAGGTGGTATCAATCTTATTAACATATATAAGGACCCTGAGCATATGTAAACTTTTTCTGTAATTTTTTAAAAATTTCACTCCAATGAACAAAGCAAAAGGATACTCTCACTCCATGCTATCAAATGCCTTTAATGCATCTAATGACCTCAAAACAGTGGTGGAATTTGAGATGGTGGAGTATTATACCACATTACCTACTCTTCTTATGGTCAGTCTTCTTCCAAGCTTAAATCAGACTTGATCAAGATTTATATATCTTGTAATAAAACTGTTGATCCTGTTAGCCAAAATGGACAGAATTTTTACATCTTGATTAATTAATCAACACTATTAGTCTAAGGATGACACTTGTGGATTTTCTTCAGCTGCTTTAGATATGGGTATAATTCTTGGGAAGGCAATGGTTCCTGTTTCATGAATTCATTAAATAAATGGAGAGTAATCTGAATAGTTATTTACATCTCTGATGTTTTTTCAAGAGTGATTTAGATATGAAAAATAGGTCAATCTGAGAATAAGTGAAATTGGTATAATCCCTTTCATTGGAATGTAGCACTCTTCATGAATCTATTAAGCCTGTGCAGCTAGTTGTTTCTAAAACTGGGGCAGTTTGAGAATTCTTTTCTTAGGCAATATGACTTCTTTAAGGTGAAATTCAAGACATCATTAGTGTCGCCTATTATTACTTCCCCAATAGCTATGTCCTAGAGATTTTGCAAGAAGAATCACATGGGTTCAATATTTGATTTTTATTGATTTTAAATTGGGAAGGTCATATCAAAGGGTATCACAACTCCTTAAGCTTTCCCTGCCCCACTCTCAAAACAAATTTATCTCCAAACTGAGATTGGAGCAGCACTGGTGCATTTCTCTTTATATGTGTCTCCTGCAGGAATAATATATTAGGACATTCTTTAATTCTTTAATGTTCTTCAAAAATTTTGCCTGTCTAGGTTCTTCTCCTAAGTCGTTAACACTAAAATAAATGATGTGTATTTATTTATTTACACATTTATTTTTGATTGTTTTTGAATGCAACCTAGATTTTCTAATTACCTCCATCAATTCAAGATAGACTTTTACTAGATAAGCATACTTAGGCCTTTTCAAAATACACCAAGTGAAGTCATATATTAAAAGTTTGCTTGCTGAGAAATATCCCATAACATAAAACATTCTTAACAAATTGACCCCCTGCCAAAAGACATGAAACTAAAAGAGGAGAACTTGCACAACTCCATGGAACACCTGATGATGGCCAGACTAACAGCAAAGAAGATGTGGTTCAGACAGCAACAACAGTACCAGACTTGCCCCTACAGGCCTTCATGGAAACATCCATCTTCCATCTCTTATCATTTCATGTCTTTACAGCATCAATCCAGAACCTCTTCTATTCCCTCTACCTCTGGCCACTGGTCTTACAAGCAATGTCAGACTAATTCTAAAAAGTCTTCCTTGATGTCAAAGTCCCATTTTTGACCTTCTCTGCAGGTTGCCACTGCTTCCATCATTCTGTCATACCCGCCTGATTCCATCAAAGGCTCCCAATCCCTCCTGCCTTTATTCCACCCGGCAGAACATCACCACAAACTTGTGTGTCTTTACCATCATCCATCTGAGTTACACCATAGAGTTCTTAAGTACTCCTCCATTTGTTCCACTCCACCAAACCCAGCTTTCCAGAGGAAATTTCTACCCTTCTGCTCAAGGGTCCATAGATAAGTTGTCACCTCATTGCAGAATGGCTGCTCCCCTGCCCCCCGGTATTTTATGGTTCCTAAACCAGATGGTGGCTTTTCTCCCATTTTGGATCTTGCAATGACAATTGGTACATCTGTCCATGCAAGTTCAAGATGGTGACCATGGCCTCTATTCTTCCATTCCACAGAAAAGGTGATCAGTTTGCCTCGATAGATCTCTAGGACATGTACTTTCACATTTCTATACATCCAGAGTACAAGAAATATCTTTGCTTCTTGTTGGGGATGATCTCTATCAATATGGAGTCTTCCCATTCAGTCTATCCATGGCATCCAGAGTATTTACAAAATGCATGGCAGTGGTCATTTGTTACCTGAGGACCAAGGGAGTTGTAGCCTGCCCCTACCTAGATAACTGGCTTCTGGTGGCACCCTGCAAGAGAAAGCCGTATCACAACATTCCTCTTACCTTGACCCTACTACAAAACTTGGGACTCAACATAAATTTCCAAAAAGTCTAACTTGGAACCCTCATGGACGTTAGACTTTATAGGGGCCACTGTTGACTCCACATGACAATAGCATTCTTCCTGAAACAGCCATGACCCTTCTGACTATGGTAGTGAACTCCCTCAGGAGACCTTCTTGTTCCACTCCCACAGTGCAACACCTTTTGGGTCTCATGGACCAAAAGTCATGACTGCAGAGTTAGAAGAGATGCTCATTTTGGTCATGCCTTCTTGTCCTCTATCCTCTAGTACCTGACCCACTATACTCAGGGTAAGCTTTTTAGCCACCCATTGTGTCAGGCACAGAGACCATGAAGAAGAAGGACAAGTTGCTTACCTATCACTGTAGTCCTTCAAGTGGTCATCTATGCCCTCACACAAACCCACCCTACTTCCCTTCTTTCAGGTCCCTCTTGTTCAGCAGATTTTGAAACTGAGGAAATGGTAGCTTGGTGGGCTTAGTCATGTGTGGTATGTGGGATGGGCAGGTTTCCCGCCATGCTACTCAGCTCTAGTATATAAAATATTCCATCTGGGCTACTGCGTAGATGCAAAGAACTCATTGTGTGAGGGCACAGTTGGCCACTCAGAGAACTACAGTTACAGGTAAGCGACCTGTCCTTTCCTCAACAAGTCATGTATATGAATATATACCTGTGTGTGTGTTTGTATATGCCCACTGTATTATAAAATCAGTTTTTCTTAGTTAACTTTTCGCAAAACATCCCAACCAAGCCTTTAATTTTAAGTTATGAAGATTATAAGAAAAAAGGATAAGTATAGGCCTAAAAAGGAGCTTAAAAGGAATAAAGAGCAAAGAAAAGAAGAAAATGAAAAGGAGGACATGCAAATAATAAAATTATTAAGTATCAGACATTAAAAGTGACTGAACAAAAATGTTATCAAGAAAATATCAATGCTTGTCTTTTCTTCTCTTTTCTTTGCACTATTTTGTGCAGCTGTCTTATATTTAATTTGTTGCTAGATTTAGTTAAGATTTTAGTGAGATAGTGCAACAGGGCATTTACTAAATGTTAATGTTAAAGAGACTATACATAGCAAGAGAGAAGCAGAATTTTAAAAAAATATTAAATAAGAAAGAAAGAGAGAGAGGGGGAGGAATGGGGAAATTAAACAGGGAAGAATGAGAGAAATGGAGAAGGGAATGTATGGGAGGAAAAGAGAAAAAAGCAACAAAATAATTGGTTAAGTATCAGGAAGATATCAATACTTCTCTTTTTTTCTCAGTATTTTTTCAATACTGTCTTGTGTTTGGCCCACTACAAGGTCCTGCTTTTTAACTCTCCCTAGTAGTGGTAATAGTTATTTCTAATGCTTCACAGATAGCTTCTGCATCTTCTCTTGTTGTTGCAGTAAATACTTTTCCTCTGTGATGGACAATGGGGCGATCTGGAAAGCCCCAATACTAACTCCCTCTCTCCTGCTGTAGTTTTTGTATAATGTGTTTTGGCTATCTCTAGTTTTGTAAAGTTTCTAAAGTTAGATCTTGAAATAGCTGAATGTTAGCACTACCGTTCTCTAATGAAGTTTAAAACTTGAAGGGGCATTTTTTTTCTATGGCAGCTTATAAATCTTGCCACAACATTTTGTACTTGTTGTAGTTTCTGAAATTTCTGCCATGAAGTCCTATAGCCACATTCAAAATCTTATCTGGAAAATGCAGTTCTGACCGTTTAAAAAATTGACCATAAAGACTGAAATATTAGCAGCTTCTGGGATGTTATGGAAATGACTATTTCACTGAAAAGTGAACTAGTCATTAAATAAAACAAAAAATAAAAATAAAAAAGAATGTTTAAATATTGATTATTTTTTCAAAAGCATATACCTTGTATTGCAAAACACTTGTATGTTCTTCCAATTCCATAATATCTTTCTAGAGCTACACTCAGGTTTAATGCCTCATTTGCAGCTTTCTCAACTCCTGTTATTTTCTCAGCTAAAGCCATTAATTTGTCATCCAGAGGTTTCAGTTCAACTGTTAGCTTTAATTTCTTTAAGATCAGCTTTGAACTCTGAGCTTAGTTGACTAAATAATTCTCTCAGATAGTCTTCAAAACAGTCATTATCTTTACTTTTATTGAGCTTTTGAATATTCTGTTGCCCAATTGCCACCTTAATATGTCCTTTTTCCTCAGCCAGCTGCAGTGATTCCATTGTACTTTTAGATGAGCAATGGGTTTTTATGTCTTAGTGCTAAATGGATTCTGTTGCCCATCTCATTCTAATCACAAGATATGTTTCCCCCTATGTTTTAAACAAAGTTTTAATAGCCAATTTTGTCTCTTATGAATTGGCAAGTGGAGGGCAAAGCAACTAATCAGGCATCTTGCTTGGTGCTTGGCCACACCCCTGGCAGGGCTGCCATTAATCAATCAACTTCCTCCATCCTAAGTGGGAGAGCTAGTCCCTCCTGCCTCATACAAAGCGGGACAGGGCTATAATTCTGCTCCAGTATGAAGAGGCATATAGAAAGCTTATTAGACCAGAATTAAAGTCTCCCCCCACCACCACCATTGCTTCTTCACTCAAACAGAGATGGGTTTAGTGAAGTGGAGAGACAGAAGGAATCCACAGCCCAGAGTTATCATTGGATGAGGAAACTGGGAATGTTTGGGTGACTTCAGCAATTAGGACAGCTGCCCTAGGGCATACTTTTCTAGCAGGCTGATCTACTCTGATTAGGGGAATATGATGACACTTTTGGCCAAGCTATGGAGGCAGCAGAAGCTTGCAGCAATGCTTTGCTTGACAGAGCTGAGGACACAAACACATCAGAGATGCAGGTGACTGATCCTGCTCCCCGGCTTCCCTCCCTCCCCTCATTATTGAAGGCCAGTCTTTGCCTCCTGTGTGTGCCGCAGGATTTCTTTAATTGTTCATCATGCAGTGGAAGCTCAGGAGTTGAGAAACAGGTGAGAAGCAGCATTGATTTCAATGGCAGCCCAGCATAGAAATGGGCAAGAAGCATACTCCAGTAGTGTGCAGAGTATGAAAGTGCCAAAGCATGCTTGCTGGAGACAACACTGGCTTACAGGGTCTCCCTAGAGGCCTCCAACACCATAGACACTCATGGAGGAGCTGTTCTTCCAAGTCTTCAGCCTCCTCACAAGATATTTTAACACTTAGGGCACAGGGAGGAGGAAGGCCTTGGAGGAAGAGATTCATCTGCCACTTCTCTCCCATGCAAAGCCAAAAGGAAGCATAAATGTCCTCCCCCATATCCCAGAGTCTATTGCTTCTGCTTTCCTCCACCTCTTGGAAAGAGAAGAAGGGGAATTCTCTTCAGAGGAGAAGGAAGGCTTTCTAGAGTGGACTATGGTTTGCTTGTTTGCTGCTGAGTACTTTCCTAGTCTTTTAAAGGAGGTTGAAGAAACACTGAACTTGGCCTCCATTGACCAAACTCCTGTTGAACATGCAGAGAGAATACCTGAAATCAGGTTTGGAGCTAAATAGGGTGTTTCTGTAGATTCTTTTTCTGAGATTATTGCACAGACAATGGAAAGAGAATGGGTATACCTAGGTTCTGCCAAGTCTACTCTTATTTATATAAAAGTAGAAAGCAAGTCCTTTAGAAATGTATCTCAATCCCTTTTTGTTTTAAAACTAGTGCTTTAATTGAATATATGGTTTAGTGCTTTAAAAACATTTGTACTCGATATTGTTTTGAATACTCTGTTTTAATTTTTATTGTAAGCAACTTTGAATGCCATTCAAGAGAACAATAAATTAATTAATTAATAATGTATCACAGTTCAGACAGTGAGATTTCAGACCTTTTAAAACTACCAGGAATTCTCCAAGCCTACAGCCTGCAGCAGTAGCCCTTGGGGTTCAATAGGGGACCTGTCCTTTCTGCAAATAAATGGAACCATAGACAACAGTAGCCCTAATGACTCAGGGAAGCTCCCAGAAAGGAGACATCGTCTGTACTTTGCTCCAGTGTCTGAATATACAGGTCAGTGAGGGAGGGCTGCTCTTCCTTCAAAAACCTGCACATTACTTTGTCCAGTTGCACATGTTAAATTGTCATGACATCAACATATCCTCCAGGTAATCACCCACTTGGTTAACATCAAAGCCATAGAGTTGGTTCCACCAACTCAAGAGATTTTCAGGGTCAGTTATATTCATAGTTCCCCAAAAAAACAAGATTGAGGTGCCATTTTGAATCTCCAAAGAGCCAACCAATTTATCATGAAAAGAAGTTTTGTATGGAAACTTTGAGTACAGTCTAGGAGAGTGTTCAGGGCAGGGATTACTAGCACATTGTGACTTGTAAGAATGCTGCATGTTTGCACTTTCAGTCCACCCCAGCCACAGGAAGTATCTCAGGTTTGATTGCCTAGATGAACATTACCAGTATAGTGCATCCCCCTTCGGACTGCTGGTTCACCTTCAATGTTACAAAAGTGTTGGTTGCATTGGTAGCACATTGCGGGGAGGGGGGCACAGGGAGGCTGTGGATATCACCATAAAGTGTCTAGAGTTTCATGGGATTGTGATCATCAGGGAAAATAATCACTTGAGTTCTGTCTAGAAGATTCAGCACCTAGGAGCCATTATAAATACAGTCCAACACAGAGTATTTTTCCCCTTGGACAGGAGAGAGAAGATGCAGATTGTAATCAGGGAATTGTTAGGTCATATTGCCATGGAGCTAATGCACTGGCCAAGTTGCTACACCTTATGGTGGCATGCAGAGATTGTGGTCCTTGCAACAATTCATTTGAGAGTGTTACAGTGGTTTCTTTTACTGGATCAGAATGAGATAGGCCTTTTCCACATTTTATTTTTGAAATGGGCCGGCGCGTCCTCCCACAAGGACATTCACATTTGGGGGCGAGCTGGGTTCGGACTACTTACTGTTTGTCCGTACTTCAGCCCGCTCCGGAACGCCCAGAACTGGTGGTCGCCCGTGCTATTGAAAGACCAATTAAAAGAGGACTTTCAATATTGTGGTGCGCTCCAGTCCGTTGCTCTGTAAAGTATAGATCTACAGGCTCGCTCCGGTGTGAGTCTGCAGATCTTCTGGGGGCAGGCTTCCGGCTGGAGAGCTTCTCTGATTGGTGGAGAGCCTCTGCCAATCAGAAGCCTCCATTTTCATCGTCGGAGAGTGTGTAAAGCAGGCACACACACCTCCAAATCGTTGTGGATCATCAGGAGGAGTGTGCCAGTCCGGTGAGTAACGGACTGTCCCATTTCCCCTCCAAAGTGTGGAAAAGCCCATAATTGAGAAGCACCAGATGTGAATCCCCTCAAAAAAGTCATATTACCTCTGGATTGATGGCTATCTGGCTATCAAGGTGGGCATGCCTATTTGGGAGCCCCAGAAGGTGATAGTCACCATGGACTCCAGTCTGAGAGGTTAAGGGTCTCACTGAAATGGGTAGCTGGCACACGGTCTATGGTCACAGACTAGGATTGCTCACACATCAACTGGTTGGAGCTGTGGAGGACATAGATTGGTCTAACAGGACAATTTGTCTGTAAAAGCTTGCATAAATTGGCAGGAAGAACATAATCCCATTCCCTGATGAGAGAATTCTGCTACAGGGAGGAGAATCTCATCTTTGGTTGCTATGGGAGAATATCCGAAGGTTTAACTGGATTGTCAGGCAGAAGGGTTGAGCAGGGAAGAACTAGATCAGGGAGAATGGACATTCAATTCCTTGGTATTCGAAGATTCAAATGTGGTTCCAAAGTTTGGCATCCCATAAGTGTATCAATTTGCTTTATGGGGAAACCACAAGCTATATGCACCAAGCTCTGGTCTTTGATATTTTGACAATAAGTTTCCCAAAGGTGTTGTGTTATGCCCTTGTTCTGATTTCACTGTGAGCAAGGGTGTTGAGAAAGATGACAATGGAGGGGGAAGAAGTGATTCTAATAGCTCCTTCCTGGGCCCCCAGGACATAATTTTCAGAATAGTCAGCATGAAGATTAGGAGAGTTGGGCACTGCCAAATTGGCCAGATCTGCTAAATCAAAAAAAAAACCAAAAAAAAACCCAACAACTTTATTTACCCCCAATCCAGGCTGGTTACAGTTACAAGCTTGGGCAGTTGAGTGGGAAAGGCTGTTAGCTGAAGGGTGTCAGAATGATGTGATTCAGAACATTCTTTCAGCTAAGAGGTCTACCAAAGTGTATCCGTGGGTCTGCCTAGTGGGCATTTTGTAGATGAAACAAACGAAAGGTGTGTGTCCTCAAACTGCTTTGGTGGAGTCTGTACTCTTATTTCTAAGGCTGGCTTGGGTAAGGGCCTGAATGCCAATATCTTAAAAAGGTACATATCCCCTCTCGGTTCTATTTTGAAATGGAAATGAAGGAAGCTGCTCTCATCACATCTGCATGTTCAAAGTTTTTTGAAAGGGGTTTCACTGCTGTACCTGGCAACAGTCTACCACTTCCCTATTTGGGTTTTGCATATTATGTTACAATTATTGTTGAAACCATTTTTTGAGCTGTTAGACAGGTGGACCTTAAGTTTCTTACCTGGAAGGTATTCTTTTTACTTGCTTTTACATTGGCTTGCAGAGTGTCTGAGTTAAGAGCCCTTTTGGTGCATAAGGAGTTGTCTGTGTCTCAGAGAAGCTCAGTGAGTCTTTGTTTACATCCTTCTTTTATTCCTTAAAGTGAGTTCAGCCTGTCATCTATCTCAGGAAGTTGTTTTGCCATCCTTTTATCCAAATCCAAAGGTAGGGAAAGAAAAGAAGTGGCACAAGTTAGGTGTGCATAGAACACTTAAATTTTATGTGAACAGGATGGCTGATTTTTGGAAGACAGATTATATGTTGTATCCTTTCAAGAGTCTACAAAGGGGAAGCATGTGTCTACATCGACACTGTCAAGGTGGTAAGACTTTGTGTTGAGATCGCATAAGCTCCTAGTTCAGTAGCTGTTCCTGAGGGGATCAAAGCACATTCTACCAGTAGTGCAGCTGTCTTGGTTGCCTTGGGCACAGCCTCACCTTTGGCAGACATTTGCAAAGCTGCAATGTGGGAAACCCCATCCTCTTTTTTTTTTTAAATGGCATTATAGGATTGACAAATTCATCTCTGCTGATGCAACTTTTGGTAGATGTGTTTTTCAGAAGTGGATCCTAGGTGGTCTGGGAGTTTGCAATTTACCGCCTTGTAGGTGTAGGACCACTTGGTTAGGCTCCAGTGCTAGGATGCCTTCCCACATTGCAGGATAATAGAATATTGGTACTCACTTTGAAGGTTCGTTTTCTGCAGTAGTGGGAAGGGAATACTTCCCACTCTTTTTGGTTGGTGGCTTCTTTAGTGGATGGATTCTTTCTGTTCATGTGGTTGCATTCTGGTGTCAAACTATCTCTGACTGGGTTTTTTCAAGTTGTGTGTCTTCAGTAAGGAACTTGGTATTCTTTCACTATGGGGAAGGGCTAGCTTTCCCACTTAGGGTGGAGGAAGTTGGTTGATTAATGGAAAGGCTTGCTTCTGAAGTGTACGAGAGGAACAAGACCCATTGCAAGGATTATCTCTCTTTTATTGCAGAAAAGAAATCTTCATGCTGAGTAGGAATATTCCAATCTCAGGAGAGAGGGAGAGAAACACATATGAAAATGAAACAATAGAAAACAGCATTAGTAGAAAGGCTCAAGAGTAGAGAATGTATTGGCACCAAACTAATACCCCACACTGAAATTCCAGGAACAGTTTCTGCTAGTGCTGCTGTGCATCAGTTCTCTCTTCTACTTTCTCCTTTACTACTAATGTAATTTCCTTCATGGTTTGACTGTCCTGGAGTCCTTTGCTCTCCCAAGCAATTTAGGTTTTAAAAGATTTGAAAGCATGACTAGGAGATAACCATTTGTCTCACAGATTAGTTAGACCTAAATCCCGTCTTCAGTCTCAACTAGGGTACATCCACTGAATTAATGGAACTTACATAGTCGGTTCTGTTGGGACTAACAAGTAGACCTGTACCTTACTTTTTTCAGGCTGAACACAATGAAAGGATATAACCTTGAGCATGTTGTTGTTGTTGTTGTTTCCCTTCAAGTCATTTCTGACTGATGGTGATCCTAAGGCAAACCTAACATGGGGTTTTCTGGGGCTGAGATTGTGTGATGTGCCCAAGATCACCCAGTGGGTTGCCATAGCCGAGTGAGGAATTGAACCCTGGTCTTCAGATCAAAAGTAGTCCAGTGCTCAAACTGCTACACCATACTGGCTCTTTTAACCTTGACCTTAGGAGATGACAACCATCATGGATGGGGGATTCTGGGCATAGCATTTGGAAACATCCCAAGTTCGCTTTTCAGTGTTTAGTTCTCTCTCTCATTTCTCACTTCCACACCTCTTGTTTTCTTTGGTGCTTGTACTTACATTTTTGTGCAAGTTCCAGACCTTTATGTTTTCCCTTGCTCCACTGCCTTGGGAGTAGTTCATATAATTAGGACATTTGAACTGGTTTACTAAACCATTTCTAAGGGCACTATCCCTCCCTCCCTCCCTCCTCCTCCTCCTCCTCCTCCTCCTCCTCCGCCTTTTCCTTTAGCATCACTAGAACTATGAGCCTAATCAACTACTAATGTATTTATAGCCTACCATAATTTGATCAGATGTTTGAGCATGCAGCTCTGGACCACC